>RJWH01011117.1:0-13587 GCA_004363575.1 Solenodon paradoxus | reverse complement strand
AGGCCCCTTCCTTTTAATAATGGCTTGTTCCAAAATCCCTCTTGCTATAGGAAGTGAACCGTTCCTGGGCCAGGCTGGACTCCAACCACATCTTGCCCCTCTGCTCACCCCCATCTGCATCCCCTCTCCTACCTGTCTCTTTGCTTCCCCAGGTGTTTGTGCACACAAAACCTCTTCAATAGGACTTCTCCTCTTTACAAATACTCACCTGGAGGCCATCTGCTTGGACAGGCACACCTGCAGGGAGGCCCTTTCTGCCCTGCACCACCTTTTAAGATAGTTGTGCTTCTGACAACTCTCAAGTCAGCGTTGTCAATGTCTGATGTGACTTCTCTCCCCACATGACAGACTGAGACAGCATGCAGAACAGGCTTTATTGAATTTATTTGCATCTATCAAAAATTAAGAATGCTAAGAGCAACTGAAAACTTACCAGGATGTGCCTCTAGGAACATTCACCTCTTTGCTTACAAACAGTTTAACTGTGGAAAAGGAATTATGAAAGGGGTGCTCTCGGTGAGAATAGCCTAAGATTGGTCTACCCTGGAAAAAGGGAGAAGAGAGGGATACCAACTAGTTTACCTCAAACTACCTGGGAAAAGGCCTCAATGAGTAGTTCTCTAAGAGAATACAAGGAGATGAAACCAAACTGATCAAAAATCTAGCATTATCAAAAAGGCAAAGATACAGCATCAGAATAATAGGTGTTTTATAAAGAAAATGCAAAATCCAGCGTCAGCTTGCACAGTGCCACACTAGGCCACCGTCAGCAAAACCAAGCACCAAGGGTTTAAAGTAGCTCTGGCACCTCACCCCCTCTCTGGTTTGTTTTTGCAGCACTCCATTCAGAATCTAAAGGCACAGCTATATGACCAGGCCTGCATTTCTCCTGAAGCTAATTAAAGGCAGACCCAGTCAAAAGGACACTGAGAAGACTCTTCTGAGTCTCCTAAGCAAGTGAGCTGAGTACTGTCCAGCACGCAGCAGAGCATCCCTTGGTGTGGTAGGTTCAGGGGATAGAATAAAGAGGAAGACTTACTGACTTCTGGTGACCCTGAATGAAAATCTAGGGTAGTCCATCCCTTGGATAGTCAGCCAATTAACTGACCAGCCCTTGTGGTAAAGGTGCCTATATCTTCACTCCTCTGCCTGAAGTTCTTAATGAGGCAACGTTAGGACACTTTTTAAAAAGGTTTCATGGCCCAATGGGAAGGGAGGGGTCCAAATCTGTCCCTTCCCCTCACAGCTACCCTCCTCTCATCCTGACTCCTTTGCAATCCCTCTTTATAGCCCTCCCCCTGTCCCATAGCTGCAGGTAAGTAGTTGACTGGGGGCGTGGGGGCTATCCAGCCTGACTCTTGAAGTGTATGTCTCTAGAGAAACGGACAGGGAGATGCTGACTTAATCACTTAATATTTCCAGTTAGCAGAAAGTAATTGTTCTATGGCTTTGGGGTTGCCGACTTGCAAAAACTTTTGAAACAGAGGTTTTTGAGGGGTAGTGAGTAGAATCTTGGCTACATGGAGATCGCTACCTCCTTAAGGCTGGAACCAGGGGGTGAAAACTGCTCTCCAGTGGCCCGAGATAGCCTTCATGGTGATGAGCTTGCTGTCCACCTTAATGAAAGTATAGCTTTTGGAGTCTTTAGAATACTGAATTTTGACAGGGTTTTAAATGATGCAGTTAGATATGCACAACATGCTGTACAAACCTGGGCAATTGGAGAGTATCACAACAGCATGGCGCAGGAGGCCAGATGCTGACAGACTTACCATTCAAAGGAATACCACAACGCTCAAGAAGTGTTTCACCTCATAAGGGAAGTGATCATTGCTGCTAGACGTGTGATAAGCCAACAGCGGCATGTAAATTACAGAGCTCAGTACAAAGTTTCTGCATGTTACTGTCACCCCAGCTGCAGAGATAAAGGTAAGGTGTTTGAAGGGGTAGTGAACTTATTGGGGAGCTAGTCTGTGCAGAGCTTGAAAGTAGTAACCAAAAAGTTAAACGTTTAAGCTCATAAAGCCTAAAAACTAACACTGGGACGAAATCACTTAATTTTTCCATGAGAAATACTTTATTTGAACAAGGAAAATAGTAACCTCTGAGTTGCTTCGAGAAAGCTTTTTTGCTTGTTCCCTTCTAAGGTACATTGTATCCAAAGACAATCAATGCCAAGGCAGGTACAACAACATCAAACATCAGTATTAATGGAAGTTGTTAATCCAGAACTCAGGTGACTCCTTTCACAAACATTTACCAGAAACCTACCCTGGAGTGATAGGAAACATGAGTATTACAAACTTAAGGAGGGTCGAGATATTCCCCCTAAAGACCCTGTGCATTCGTGGATCATAACGATGATGTCCACAAACAGCACTATAATTTAGGATGGTCTATGGGCGTGGGATATGAGCAGATACAGAAAGGAGAGCTCTGAAGTGGTCTGCCAGGGATGTTCCCCTGCCATCTTCAAGATCAAATTATATTCTCTTCAGATTGTTGCGGCCTTGTGTCCTTCCTTCGGTCCCACCTGGATTCTGATGACAGGTCTGCACAGGTAAAGAGCTTGGCCACTTCTGTTGACTGACAGAACAAGCGGAATGAGAAATAGAGCTCCTTTCCCTAAGGAAATCTGAACTCCTGGATTGTGCCAACTTCCTTACTTGACGATGATCAGAAGTCATGGGGCACAGGTCAAAACTCCACACCAGAAATATGCAGTGTGTCCTCCTGGATGAGTTTGCCTCCCTGGGAAGTTTCAGGTAGGTGGCTGAGTTCAGGAGGACTATCCCATGGACTTGTAGGCTCCATAGTTGTCAAGACGAGAGCCCTAATGTAAAAGCTGGAAGGAAACTCTCCATTTTGCCTCAGATATTTCCTGAAAGGCACATCTACTCAGCTTTCTCCTTTCACCTTTGCTTTTGAGCCCCAGGGACTTAAGGCCAGCTCTAACCACGTGTGGAGATAGCTTGCTACAGCTACAAAGGACCATCTCCTCCAGTGTCTCTCACTCCCTGGCAACAGCTTGCTCCATAACAGATTTCTGGAGGGCAAGTCCAATGCCCAGTCCCACCTCCCCACACAAAGAGGCTCCGGGTGCAACAGAGACTTCATGATTGACAGCAGTCATCATGTTGTATTTAAGTCCCACATGTAAGTGGAAGAGGCAATTGTGGAGTATGTAATTTCACATAAACTAGCATCTTGGCAAGTGTGTCAGAACACTAACACTCTGTGAAGCTGGGAGGGCTCAGATCCACAGGTTTTGGCCAAACTACCAGAAGGAAGCAGGAATGATGCTGGAAGAGACAGTAGGATAGTACTATGGACATTTTTGCCATCTTGGGCTCCATGCATCAGTTAAGAACAGGAAAAAATGAGTTTCAGTGGGATGTGGCATTGGGCATTGCAAGGTAACCAACACATCTGGTCGATGTGCAAATACAGAATTAAAAAAAAAAGGTTCATCAACTTCAGTAGGATGTAAAAAGCATGGGAAGGCTCTGAGCAGACAAAGGGAATAATAGCACAAAAGTAAAACATGTGCTCGTATGGGAGAAGATATTAGTAAAACTGATTACTAGCAATAATTAATTAGTATTATAGTAAGTATACAGTATATATACATCTATATATACATACATATGTATGCAACCATTTCTGCCACTGTTCTTGCTGTTTCCTTTACCTCCAATGACCTCCTGCCTTCCCTATCTCTCATTCAAGTAAAATTCCTAGTGACACCTCAGTACCCATCTGAAATGACTCCTCTTAAGTACCTTCCCAAGCACCAACCCACTTAATTTCTTCCCCCTCCTAGCTAATCATTCTCTCTTGTGCTTCCATAGCATTTTGTGTTCATCTCTGTTTTAGGGCTTGATTCCTATGTCATCTTTGTCCAAATGCCCACCTGTCTTCTCTTCTACAACATAAGTTAGAAAAAGGCTTGATCTAAGGCACCTGTGAGTCTCCAACACAGAGCACAACTCCAAACATAAAGTGAAAACAAAATACTTGCTCAGTGAATGGTTGAATGATAGGTCTGGAGTTTTTGTCCTGTAACTTTAAGGGACAGCCTAGCTCTTCAAACCTTTCACAAATGAAAGATGGTTGTGTGATTTGAGGAAGGTAACTTTCTGTCTTTACTAAAATGAATATTAGCCCAGCTGAAATCTCTGGAGCAAAAATGGATGGATAACATTCACATGCAAAGCACAGTTAGACACAAACCTCATTCCTTTCATAAAACTTAACTCAACTTATATCATAAACTTATTAAATGCAAAACTACAAAACTCCATAAAATAAGAGAAAATCTAGATGACCTAAATTATGAGTATGACTTTTTAAATGCAACACCAAAGTCATGATCCATGGAAGAAATAATTCATAAATTAGAAATAATTAAAATGATAAACTTCTGCTTTATGAATGACACCATCGAGAAAATAAGACAAGCCAGAAACTTGTCTGATATAGACTTACCATACTTTGCTGTGTATAATTCACACCCACGTTTTTGGCCCAAAGTTTCAGGAAAAACAATCTTTTCTGTTAATTTTTTAATTCAAATTTTCATTTGTTTATATTCAGGTACTTGTCTTTGCGTTATAAAGGATTATTAGCATTTATTTTTTAACCTATTATGGTACAAGAAATTTTATGCAACAAATAATTACAAAGCACAAGAGCAGATACAAGGTGCAAGAAGCTTTTCTTCCTGTGGCCTCCACAATCTGATGGCACTCTCTGTGGGAGGAGGTCCAAAGTGTCTTGGCAGCTCTGTTGCCATGATCTTTAGTATATTTAATAACTGTTAGCTTAAAGTTTGAAGTATCCGTATTGTGGTAAAACTATCAGCAGGATTGCTAGCTCCCACCTAAAGTGTACAGAGAGATGTCGCACTCTTCACCATATGGTGATAAAGTCGACATCACCTTTCTTAACAAGTCAGAGTCACTTCATCTGTGGGCAGCAATACTTCATTCTTCATTTCATTTCATTGAATCACTAGCCAAAATCGCTTGCGTTCCAAGTTCATTGCAATTTCAGCAAAACCAATTATCCTATCCCAGGGTATTTTTTTGCATATGGATATTGTTATTGATTTCTAGAGTTACACTTGTAACTCATAAGCATAAATAAAAGAACTTAAACATTCATGTAACTATGGAATTAGTGATACCCATGAATAATGTGCATCATTATTTTTCCCTCACAAATTTGAACCAAGAAAGTGCACATTATACATGGCACCAAACAGTAGATTAAATATCTGCAAAAGATATATCTGGCAAAGGGCAATATTACCCAAAATATACAAAGAACTTTTAAAACTCAAGAATAAGAACATTTAAAAAAACAATTTAAAAATGGGCCAAAGATCTGAACAGACACCTCATCAAAGAAGATATATTGATGGAACATAATCAAATGAAAATATGTTCAACATATGTCATTAAGAAATTGCCAGTTTAAAAAAACAGTGAAAAACTGCTAAATATCTCTTAGAATGGCAAAAATTCGCAACACTGACAATACCAAATGCTGGTGAGTATATGGAGCAACAGAAAACCTCATTAGTTGCTGACTAGAACACAAAGCGAAACTGTCACTGAAGAAGATAGTTACAGAACAAAACATTCTTACTGCAGGATCCTGCTGTCATGATCCTTGAGATTCACTCCACCGAGCTAAAAACTTGTGTTCACAAGAAAACCTGCACATGGATTTTTATAGGGGATTTAATCATATGTCTCAAACTTGGAAGCAACCAAAATGTCCTCCAGTAGATGAACGGGTATTAAATAACTGAAATTGTGGTACATGCAGACAATAGACTAGAGTCTAACCAGTAGCACTGGCCTGCTAAAGCAAACCTGTAAAGGCTGGAAGAGAAGAGTCTCCTCAAGGTCTTTTATTGCAATTTTGTTTCTTGTTTTATGATGATTCTGTAGCTCATTTGTCCATTTGTTTCTGTTTTTTCTGTCTTCCTTTGTGATTTGATGACTTTATGTGGTGATATATTTGATTCCTGTATTTTGATCTCCTGTATATCTACTGCAGATTTTTCCTTTGTGGTTACCATGAGGCTTACATTAAATATCTTATACTTTTTCTATTTAAACTGATAACAACTTCATTTGATAACATACAGAAATGCCATACTTCCACTTCTCACTTCTTAAGTTATTGATGTCACAACTTACATTTTGATATTGTGTACAATTACAACTTTTATAGTTACATTTTTTTTCACTTTCAAACTATAGTTGAAAGTGATTTATGTACTGCCATTACAATATTAGAGAAACTGACTTTGACAGCATATTTATCATTACCAGTGAGTTTCACTTTTATATCATTAAATAACATCCTTTCTTGCTAGCTCTATGAGCTCCCTTTAGCATTTCTTCGAAGGCAGGTTTAGTACTGATAAACAACCTCGTCTTTTGTTTGTTTGAGAAAGCTTTTAAGATTCGTTCATTTCTGAAGTCATTTGTTGGGTATAGCAGTTTGAGATGACAGCTTTTTCTTTCAATATTATGAATATATAATCTCTCTCAGACTGAAAAGTTTCTGCTAAGAAATTCACTGGGCTCTCTTGTATATGACTAGTTGCTTTTCTCTAGCTATTTAAATTTTTTCTCTTTAACTTTTGGCAGTCTAACTATAATGTGTCTTGGTATAGCACTTTTGGGGTTCAACCTATTTGGAGACTTTGGGGAATCATGAATTTGGATGTCCATCCCTTACCCCCAAGTTTGAGAAGCTTTTGTTCAGAGTTTAATATATTTTCCATCTCTTTCTCACTTTTCCTTCTAGTATTCCCTTAATATGTATGTTATTTTATAATATTCCATAATTCCCATAAACTTTCTTCACTTATTTTTATTCTTTTTGTTCTATGACTGGATAATTTCACGTGACCTGTCTTCAAGTTTACAGATTGCTTATTCTCCTTTTTTCAGTGAATGGTTACAATTTCCTATTGAATTTCTCAGTTTACTCACTGTCTTCTGTAGTTAGCTCTAATTTCTGCTTTTAATGGTTTCTATTTCTTTTTTGATACTCTGACTTTGTTCATGAATTTTGCCTCTAATTTATTTGCCTGTGTGTTATTTTAGTTCACTGAATTTAAGAGGATTATTTTGAGTTCTTTGTCAGAAAGTTTCTAGATCTCCATTTCTTTAGGATCTGTTATTAGAGATTTGTTAGTTTCCTTTGATGCCATGTTTACCTGATTTTTAATAATCCTTTTATAATTGTATTGGAGTAAATAATCAAACAAACCCTAACACAAAAATTCCCAGAACCAAATGCTCTCTCTGGTGAATCCTACTAAACATTCAAAAAATATCTAATGTCAATCCTTCTCAAACAATGAGAAAATATTGAAGAGAAGGGAACACTCCCAAATTCATTTTACAAGGCCAATATTAACCTGAGACCAAATTCAAAGATATGGACACGAGACGAAGAAAATTATACACAATAGCCTGATGAATATAGATGTAAAAAATTCTCCACAAAATTTAACAAGCTGATTTCATAGAACATGACCAAGTAGTATCTATCCCTGGGAGACACTGTTCAATATATGCAAATAAATTAATGTGATATGCATTAACAGAATAAAAGAAAAATATCATTATTATCATCTCAATATATGAAGACAGGCATTTAAAAAAATTCAATGTTCTGCCATGAATAAAACTCAACAAATTGAGTATAGCATAAATATACCTCAAAATAATAAAGACCATTTACAATAAGCCCACACAGCTAACATCTTAATGTTCATGGGTTAAAATCTTTTCCTCTAGATCAGGAATAAGACAAAGGTGCCTACTCTCACTATTCACAGTCAAGATAGTACTGAAAGTCTAATGTAGGGGAAGTAGGCAAGAAAAATAAAAGTCATCCAAATCAAAGAGAAATAAGGAAAAGTATCTCTGTTTGCAGATGGCATGATATTATATAGTAAACCCTTGAGATTCCACAAAAAACTATTAGAGGTAATCAATTAATTAAATTTGCTGGATACAGAATCAGCATACAAAAATCAGTTTGTCAATATCGTAACAAATAAATACCTGAAAAAGAAATAAAGAAAATAATGCCATTTATACTAGCATCAAAAACAGGAAGAAACAAACCCTGGCATATGTGGTCAAATATGATAACAAGGAAAGGACAATTTCTTCAATAAATGGTGCTGGGGAAACTGAATAGCCACATGAAAAAAACTGAAACTGGATCACTATATTACACATACACAAAATTTAACTCAAATTGGATTAAAGACTTGAATGTGAGATCTGAAATCATAAAACTCCTAGGGGAAAAAATAGGTGGTAAGCTCCTTGACACAGTTTTGGCAATGATTTTTTGAGCTGACACCAAAAACAAGGAAGTAAAAGTAAAAATAAACAAAGACTACATCACACTAAAAAGCTTGTGTACTGAAAAGGAAAGCAACAAAATGAAAAGGCAACCTACCAAATAGGAGACAATATCTGCAGATCATACATCTGATAAGGGATGACTATCCAATATATAAGGAACTCATACAACTCAATAGTAAAAATTAAAATAATTCAACTAAATAAATGGGCAAATGACATGAACAGATATTTTTCCAAAGAAGACATAGCAATGATCAATGGGTACGGGTAAAGGTACTCAAGATCCTTAGTCACAAGAGAACTGCAAATCAAAACCACATTCAGATAGCACCTCACACCTGCTAGGGTGTCTAATATCAAAAAGTTAGGTTATAACAAGTGTCGATGAGAATGAAAATGGAAGCTTTTTGTAAATTAGTGCAGATACTATGGATAGCAGTACGGAGATCCTTCAAAAACTTAAAATAGAAATAATCACATGATCCACCAATCCTACTCCTGGATCTATAACCAAAGGAAGTTCAATTACTATCTTAAAGATATATACACACCCCCTTGTTCATTACAGCATTATTTGCAGTAATCAAGACATGGAGACAACCTAAGTGGCAGTGCATGGATATATGAAAAGAAAAAGCAGCACATTACATATATCTGTATGTGTACATGTCTATTCACACAATAGCATATTATTCAATCATAAAAAGAGGAAATCCTGTCATGACATTTTGGGTACTTAACCCAAAATCACAAAAACACGAATTTGCAAAGATATATGCTCCCATGTGTATTTCATCATTATTTGCAATAGCCAAGAACTGGAAACTACCCACTTCCCATTGTCAGATGAATGGATAAAGAATAAGTGATATATATAGAGAGAGATATACACATGTATATACATATACACATATATGTATATACATACATATACATATATAATGGAATACTACACAGTCCCCAAAAATGAAACCTTGTCATTTGCCTGTGTATTATAAATTGAACTTCAAGTTATTTTACTAAGTGAAATAAGTCAGAAGGAAAAAGACAAATAATGGATTATCTCACTTGCAGAATATAAATAAGCAAAGCCAACACACAAACAAAAGAAAACCTGACCCTTGGACTTCTACAATAGAACTGGGTTACCAGTGGGAAGAGGGTCGGGGTAGGAGTATTTGTTTGTGGAGGTCCAGTGGACAGCAGTGGAAAACTTTTGTTGATTTGGTAGTGAGCAAGGTATGTTTTTATGTATATGATGAATAGTGAACCTGCACATCCAAATTCATATTGTTTTGTAAATCTAAATTACCTCAGTAAAAAAGAGGAAATCCTAACTGTTTCAACAACCTACATGGACCTCAAGTATATTATGCTGAGTGAAATAAGCCAGAAAAAATAAACACTAGATGCGATCACTTATATGTGGAATCAAAACCAAAAATAAAGCCAAACTCATAGAAACTGATAGTAGAATGATGGTTGACTGGCCTGGGAGTAGGAAGTGGGGGAAATATAGAGGTGCTGATTAAAGATACAAACTGGGATCTAAAGTACAGCATGGTGACTACAATTAACAATACTATTTTGTATACTTGAATGATGCTGAGAGAATAAATCTTAAATTTTCTCAAAATAAAGAAAACACTATGTGAGGTAATGAATGTGCTGACTAAGTTAATTATGGTAATAATTTCAAATTATATACATGTGTGAATCAAATATCATAAACTTTAATATATACATATATAAATTGTATCTAAATAAAGCTTGGAGGAGGGGGAGAAACGTGCTATCAAGCCATAAAAGGAAAAGGAAGAACTTTAATTGCATGTTATTAAGTGAAGCGAATATCAAAAGTCTACATACTATATAGAATTCCATCTATATTACCTTCTACAAAAGACAAAACTATGGAGGGAATGAAAAAAATCAAGGTTTTCAGGAATTTGGAAGAAGAAAGGATGAATACAAAACAGGGATTTTTAGGAAAATGAAATGATTATGTATAATACTGCAATGATGTATGCAGGTTATTATACATTTCTCAAAACCTATCAAATGTACAAAACAAAGAGTGAATTCTAATGTAAACTGTGGAGGTTGGTTGATAATATGTGTCACTGTAGGTTCACCAGTTGTAACAAACGCATCACTGGACTGGAGAATGCCAATGGTGAGGGTGGCAGTGACTGTGGGAGCAGGGACTGCTTGAGAAGGAGCTGTACCTTCTGCTCAATTTGGTTATGAACCTAAACATGCTTTAAATATAAAACTCATTTAAGGTGTGGCAAGCACTGACTGCTGCTAACTGAGAAGATAATAGTAAGAAGAGGATACTTGAATATCTGATTAAAGTAAAGAACGGGAAGGAGCTAGGCATGCAGATCATTGGGGATGAGTGTTCCAGGCAGAGAAGCAAAGATCCTGTGCAAAGGTCCTGCGTCAGAGGCACAGTTACTGTGGCTGGAACAGAGTAATGGGAGAGAAATAGAACATGAAGTCAAAGAATTAATGAGGATCCAGACCATGGAGGGCTCTACAAGCCTACTGGGATTACTTGGGATGTATTTAACATGATATGGGAGGCACTGAAAGAAGAGTTTGGGACATGACCTGAGTGATAGATTAGCAGGATCACTCTGACTGCCGTATTGAGAACAGACTGAAAGGTGGCAATTCTGGAAGCAGAGAGATGAGTTTTGAGGATATTGAAATAATCAAGGTGAAAGATAATTAAAGTTTGAACTAGGAGTAGGGAGGAAGCAATAGAGATCAGCAGTGTTCTCCAACCTATCATCAAATTCTGTATCATTTCTAGAAGGTTCTATGTCATAACCAAAGTAAACACTTTTACAATACACCCTTATTTTCCAAACAAAGTTTCATCACACCTCTATTGCTCAATCTTTTTATTTTCCCTTTTAAAACATCTCTCAATCCTCTCTCAGTATCATTTTCCTAGTTAAAGAATGCATCACCCCCATGTTTAGTGCAACATTATTTGCAATAGCCAAGAGCTGGAAACTACCTAAATTCCTATCAATCGATGAGGGTATAAAGGAGATATGTTATCTATACAAAATGGAATACTACTCAGTTATTAAAAAAAAAAAGATGAAGTCCTCCATTTGAAACAACATGGATGGACCTAGAGGGAATTATTCTTAGTGAGCTAAGTCAGAAGGAAAAGATAAACATATGATTTTCTTCATTTGTGGCATGTAGAGAAATAAAACAAAAAATGAACCAAATCAAACAAAATAGACCCTTAGTCTACAAAATCAAGTTAGTACTTACCATAAGGAAAGGGGGAGGGAAATGGACAGCTCAGATAAAAAGGATCAGTTATATGGAGAATAGAATTAGACTGCTGATCATGAAATTTAAATATTATATGCAGGCGATAATTTACAATAATGCACAATTTAAACCTGTATCATATTATAATGCAATGTTCCTTAAATACAATATTTAATTTTAATTTAACAGATTATACAAATCAGTTAATTTTTACAAATTAAAATAAAAAACAAATAAACTGTATTAATAGCCCACTCTAAATATTTATAAGACATTTGTTAGCCAACAATATCAGGCTGGCAGCCAGAAGTTTTGTGAAAATGCTATAAGTAAGGATGGATATTTAGAACTCCTTTAGGGCTGTCTCTGAGTTAAGGTAAAGTTAAATAGAAGGACGAGGTTCTACTATTCAATTCCTACACTCATTTCCCTTAAAATCCATCACTGTTAAACTTCCTCTTATCTCACTAAGTCAATGGGCCTAAGATTTTCATCACTTCAGGAAACATACTGAAGGATAACCTGTCATGTATTAGTTAAACTGGAGATAGGAGACAAAAGAAAGCAAAAAACTGAAAGTTGTCACTTTGCAGCCAAACTTGAAAAATGGAACGTTTTGCAGTTTGAAACAACACCAGGTGTTGTTCAACCCCTCCCGTTTGTTGAAGTCAAGGACAAAGCCTCCTGTTAAGACATCCTGACTCCATACCCTGCTATCAACAGCAGCCAGGTGGCCTTATCAGGAGTCCACTTATTCCCACCATACTTGCCAGAGACTTCCCCTTAAAAACCTCTTCCACAGCTTCTGTTGGATTCCTCTTCCCTATTCTGTGAAAGGACATTTCCCGACCTGCACTTGGGACAACTGAGTCTCTCTCACTTAGAGCCCATCTGACTCCCTTGTCTCTGCCTCATTATCGAGCTGGCTTACAGAACCCTAGGTTACAATTTCATGTATATAGAATAGCAGAAATGACACAAATGTCGTAAAGTAATTTAGATAATAAAATGGATCTGGACTCTTTCCTCTTCCAATGTTTCCCATATTAAAGGAAAAGTCTAATACAACTTGCGCCACTGGGCTCTGAATGAATAGAAAGAAATTGAAAAAGAATAACAAAATGCTTCTTTTCTGATATTAGCTTGATAATCTGTTTGGGACAATTAGAACAGAGTCATCTACAAATCTAATGCAAGAGCTAATTAAAAAGAAGGTAAAAAAAATAGCAACCCATGTTCGCAAATGGGCTGATAGCATATTGTGCCTAACCAAATAATTTTAAACTAGGGAGATTTAACATAAAAATACAGTCCTTAGCATATGAAATATAAGAAGATCAAATAAAATTGGCTATATTCCTATAACAAAAAGAGAATAAGGGATTAGTCAATCTCCAATACTAAAGTTGGATAGACAAAAGAAGACCTTTTTCAAATTCAGATTGGAGGCAGAATTGTTGGTTTCAGTTGTGGTTAGGATAGGGTAGCATGACTTAGGAAAACGAGTTAGCTACTTTAGGTATCAGACTGCTCGTTTAAAAAAGAGGAGTCTTGGACTCGAGCCTCTCTCCCATTTACTCGACCTTCCCAGAAGTATTACAGAGTGCACAGTCACACACCGAGGGAGAGGAGAGAGATTAGTAAATAAAGGATACCCAAAGTTTGCTGTTTAGAAAAAAGGGGGAGGGGGCCATGGAGAGCCAAACATCATATCATGTGTCACTTTAACTCCAGAAGGATAAGGTATCCATGGTAAAAATTCTAACCAAAACTATAGGAAAATATATACTTGAGCAGGGTAAAAATTCACAGTGGAAATTAGAAGAAAACTTAAATGCTGTTTTCAAACAGCAAAGAATTTTGCAAATTTAAA
>RJWH01011116.1:0-13592 GCA_004363575.1 Solenodon paradoxus | reverse complement strand
CCAGCAGCCCGCCTGCCTGCCAGGGGTAGTGAGCCCGCTGAGCGGCATGGAGACGCTAGAACTTCGAGGGGCCCTGGCTCTTCTCCTCCTTTGCACTTTCGCATCTGCCAGTCAGGACCTGCAGGGTAAGCCTGTCTCCATCCTCTAAGACCCCTGGTTACCTCGCCTTTGCCCGTCTAGTAGCAGGGAACATGTGGTCAAGGGGAGAGGAGAGAATCCTGAAAATGAGCGGGAGGAAAGAGTTGATGAAGTTACGGCCCCGAAGAGTGGGCACATCAGAGTGTGGTGGATTGAGTGGGAGCTGGCCAGGGCCAGCCTGAGGCCAGGGTGGAGGACGCAGGACCTGGATGCTAGGGCTGCCTGGCTGTCTGTTTTGAGCATCCACGGGCACCCCAGGGTGTAGGAGAGCAGCTCAAAGGTAGATGCACTGTGTAGGCCCCTGAGATCCCCAACCCCTGGGCTCCTAGCTGCCCAAAGGACCAGGAAGGGATGGGGGACCAGAGGTCTGGGCTTTCACGGAGGTCTGGTGGTGGGATGGGCTGATGACTGTGGGAGAGGTAACTGGAGCAAATGACACAGACACAGATTCTTTGCTGACTGGAAGGGAAACCACAGATTGGCCCGGACACAGGCAGCAGAGGAGCTGGGTCCTTTCCCGTGGGAGAGAGCCAGACAGTGGGAGGGTCAGAGCCTTCAGTGGACAGCTGTTCTCATCCAGAGCGTGTGTGCTGAGCCCCCAGGAGGGAGGAGGGGCATTAGGGTGAGCAAAGAGCCAAACCCGGCTGTGTAAAGAGAAACTGCCTCCCTTTTCTGCACGGTGGGCACCAGGTGACTCTCCTCTCTGGGAATCAACCATGACTCCCTTGCGCCACCTGGTGGCACCATCTCAGGTTTGCGGGGCACTTTTGCTGTAATCCCAACTGAGCCTCAGGCTTCCAGGTTCCAGAGGGTGGCAGTAGGCCATATTCAGGGAAAGGAAGGTGCAATGCCTTGTCCTCTGATGGCAGCAAGGGCTGAGTTTCCAGGTGGCTAATAGTGCCTGGAGTTTGGGGGTTGGGGGCAGTGATGAAGGATGCTCCAACCATGAAGTCTCAGGGCAGAGGGCAGGCATTGGAATCCGTTTCTCTGACTTTGATAATCCCTGCCTGGCCAGTGATTGACCTGCTGACGGTGGGCGAGTCCCGGCAGATGGTAGCTGTGGCAGAGAAGATCCGGACAGCCCTGCTCACTGTTGGGGACATCTACCTCTTGTCCACCTTCCGCCTGCCCCCCAAGCAGGGTGGCGTCCTCTTTGGCCTCTACTCTCGCCAAGACAATACACGCTGGTTGGAGGCCTCTGTTGTGGGCAAGATCAACAAAGGTGACTGGTGGGCATCTCCTGTCCTGCAGCAGTCACCTCCTTTCGTACATTCTCCCTCAGGCCCACTCCCATATCCTTCTTCATTTTTCCTGGGCTTAACTGGGGATCGTGGAACCATCAGTCTGTACTCAGGCACCAGGGGGCACCGGGTAGGAAGTGCCTCAGGAGGCTGGGTACCCCAACAACAGTGTGGGGCATGGTGTTTATAGAGATTGTGTGTTGGACTTGGGGGTGCTTGGGGGAGGGGAAAGCATGTCTCTGTGCCCCAGTGGTGGTCTAGAGAGGTCCCTCAGATCCCTGGGACAGTTCAAGAGGCAGCCCAGCTGCCACCTGGCAGGGTGATCTGATGCCACCAGAGACTAAGAAAGTCCTAGTCTTTGAGCCAACTTGACATGTATTTCTTGTATGCCTACTATGTACAAGATATCGAGAGAAATGTAGCTGATAAAGGGATGAGAGTCCTTCCTGGAGATGTGGTATTCAGAGAGTTGACCCGCGGCTCGGCTGGGAGGCAGGGGATGTGGGCAGCGTGCATACTTACCTCCCCTCCTGGGCAGTGCTGGTGCGGTACCAGCGGGAGGATGGCAAAGTCCATGCAGTGAGCCTCCAGCAAGCAGGCCTGGCCGATGGACGCACGCACACGGCCCTCCTGCGACTCCGAGGCCCGTCCAGACCCAGCCCTGCCCTGCAGCTCTATGTGGACTGCAAACTGGGGGACCAGCATGCTGGCCTTCCGGCACTAGCCCCCATCCCCCCAGCAGAGGTCAATGGACTGGAGATTAGGACGGGACAGAAAGCTTATTTGAGGATGCAGGTGAGCAGGAAGGGAGGACCCCCCTGAGTTTCTGTGGCAACAGAGTTTGCCCCAGTGGGAGGGGCTGGTAAATCTTCCTGCCCTACTCTGCTCCTATCCCTCTAGGGTTTCATGGAATCTATGAAAATGATATTGGGCGGCTCCATGACCCGGGTGGGAGCCCTGAGTGAGTGTCCGTTCCAGGGGGACGAGTCCATTCACAGCGCAGGTAACACAGAGACTTCTGGTAACTGACACCTGGGACCCAGGCCTTATGGACTTCGGTGACTCCTTCCTCTTGATCTCAGTACCCATTCCTTCTGCTCCCTGCGCATGGCTTGGATTTCTGCTTCCAGTGATTTGAATGGTGACCTGTTCCTAGGGCTTCTCACCCCAGTGATTAGTCCCAAATCTCCAATACCTTTGACTCTATAATCTCCATATAAAGTTTCCCTCTTCAGGTCATCCTGTCCACCAGGGTGGTCAGAAGAATAAAACAACCCAAGAGAAGAATATATCTGAGAACACCCAGTGAGAGTGAGGCAGATCACTGCCTGGTCTTGGCTGATAGGTTGGGTCTTCTTTTCTTTAAAGGAAACATGCCGGCAGGGGTGACAGCAAGTAGACAGGCAGGCAGAGAGAGAGAGAGGAGAAAGAAGCTTTTATTTATCATAGTTGTTCACCTTGGTTGTTCCTCCCAGCCCTGGGGCATGAACCCGGGTCCTTGGGATATATGTGGACTGTGCCAGGGCTCAGGGCAAATCCAGTTAGGATTCAGTTAGGGGCCTGGTCCTGCTTTGGGTCACCTCTCACTACCTGCTGGATCCTTCTTCCACTATAGTAGCTGGAAACCAGAAGTGGGGTGTTGATTATCTGTGAGGCAGCTCCTTAAGAGGGTCCCTCACTCAGTGGAAAGAGCTGGTGCTGCTTACCTGTCATTGCTACCATCCAAACCCTATTTTTATTAAAGATTACAGCCTCTTTTCCCTGTCTCTCTTCTTCCTCCTCCTCAGTCAGGTCCCTTTTATCTACACCCTCTGACTGTGTTTTCTCCTCTAGTGACCAGCGCACTCCACTCCATCCTAGGTGAGTAGACTGAGATGAGGTGGAAGGGTAAGAGAAGGAGGAGGGATCTCAGACTTGAAGCTAAGTTCTCCTCAGCTAGGAACTGGGTGGAGGTCTAAAGGCAGGGAGTAGGCAGCACTGGGAGGAGCTGACTTATCACCTAAGGAGGGACCAATTTTAGCACCCCATCTCTGAGCCTCTCCACACCCTTGGTCCCGACAGGGGAGCAGACCAAGGCGCTGGTCACCCAGCTCACACTCTTCAACCAGATCCTGGTGGAGCTACGGGATGATATCCGAGACCAGGTTTGAGTGGTCCAGGAAAAGGGGTGCTGTGGGGGTGGGGTGGGGCTGGCAGGTGCTGAGTACTGACACCTCTCCATTCTGTCCACCAGGTGAAGGAAATGTCCTTGATCCGAAATACCATCATGGAGTGTCAGGTGTGCGGTGAGTGGGAGTAGGGGAAGTCTCTAGGTGGGGGTGCTGTGCTCCCCATTTCCAACTTGGGCTTCCCTTTCCGGGCATTTGAATGGTGACCTCTGGGTGGCTCTGACTGTGCTTGTCCCCCAGGCTTTCATGAGCAACGTTCCCACTGTAGCCCCAACCCCTGCTTCCGAGGTGTGGACTGCATGGAAGTGTATGAGTACCCTGGCTACCGCTGTGGGCCTTGCCCGCCTGGCCTCCAGGGCAATGGCACCCACTGCACTGACATCAATGAGGTGGGCAGGGCAGAATCTGGAAGGGTACAGACAGCTAGGGTGAGGGAGTTAGGACGGGCCCAAGAAGGTGGGATGTGTGTTGGTTGGAGGTTTAGGAGAGTTCAGAGGCCAGAAATGCATGAGGAGGGAGGGTGAGAGGAGGCCTGGGACCCAGGCCACACAGGTAAGGAGCTGGGACTAGTGTTGGCAGGGCAGTTTGAAATGACTAGTGAGAAGGGACCCCAGAGACAAGCTGAGGGTGGGGATCAGGGCACAGAGAGGTTGGGTGGGGAGGGTTACAGAGAGGAGGCAGTGGATCTAGGGTCACAGTAGGGTTTGACCTCTTCCTTCTCGTCTGGTCCCCAGTGTGCTCATACTGACCCTTGTTTCCCGGGCTCCAACTGCATCAACACCATGCCTGGCTTCCACTGCGAAGCCTGTCCTCAGGGCTACAAAGGCACACGAGTGTCTGGTGTGGGTATCGACTATGCCCGGGCCAGCAAACAGGTCAGCTTGGGTAGTGTGTGGACTGGAGACCTTGGCCTCACGGGGCCTTCTGGGTGGGACATGCGGCCCTGGGGATTGATGGGAGTGAGTCTCCTAGCTTCTTGACTGACTGCATTGGTTGGGGTCTGGGCTTCATGTCAGTATTCACAGCTGAGGCCACCCAGTGCCCTCTCCTGTATCTGAGGAGCCCATCACGGCCAAATCTGCCCTTCAGGTCTGCAACGATGTTGATGAATGCAGCGACGGTAACAATGGTGGCTGTGACCCAAACTCCATCTGCACCAACACTGTGGTGAGCTGAATACCTGGAATGTGTCTGGGGTTAGACAGAAGGTGGGAGCCTTCTTCAAATGTATAGGGGTTCCACAGAGACCTGGTTTGGCATTCTGGATCTGTCCCTGATTAGCTGTGACCTTTAGCAAGTTGGTTAACTTTTCTGAGCCTCAGCATCCTCCTTTGAAAATTGGGCTATTGGTATGCTCTGGTGGCCTAGCAGTTTAGCACACCATTGGCGCAGTCCACATATCACAAGGTCCCTGGTTCAAGACCCAGGACTGAGGGGAATGACCAAGATGAACAACTAAAAATAAAATGCTCCTTCCTCCTTCTCTTTCTTCTTACCTGCGTACTTGCTTTCATTCCTGCCTGCACCTTTCCTTAAAAAAATAAAAAATAAAAATTGGGGCTATTAGTGCACGCTGATCAATGGCTCAGGTGTTAAGCCTGTACCTGAGGCATAGTACACATATAGCCCAAGGACCCAGGTTCATGGCTCCAGGATGGGGGGAAACAACTAAATAAATGCTTCTTCCTTCTTGTCTTCAAAAAAAAAAAGGAAAGAAAGAAAAGTAGGGCTGTTATTTACTTTGAAAGGTTGTCAGGTGAACCTGGAGAGAACTGACATAGCTGATCTCCCTTTTACCCTCCTTGGGTAAGATGAGCTAATCGTGGGCACTGGGCCACTGACCCTCCTTCCTGGGCATTCCTCCCTACTCTCAGGGCTCTTTCAAGTGTGGTCCCTGTCGCCTTGGCTTCCTTGGCAATCAGAGCCATGGTTGCCTCCCGGCCCGGACCTGCCACAGCCCAGCCCACAGCCCCTGCCATGTCCATGCGCACTGCCTCTTTGAACGCAATGGTGCTGTGTCCTGCTTGGTGAGTTGGGTCTGGGGTTTGCAAGGCCAAGGGAGAATCTGGGGAAAGGAGGAGGGCCCGTGAAAATGTTTAGGGACTGAAATGGGGGGTGCCTTCCGGGGTAAGGGAGGCAGGTGGCCCAGGAACAGGTTTGTAAGACTGAGTCTGAGGCAGGGAAAAGGGTGGGGGTGGAGAACCAGCCTGGATTGCTAACTCTTACCCTTTGGGTTGTCCTCAGTGTAACGTAGGCTGGGCTGGGAATGGGAATGTGTGTGGACCCGACACAGACATTGATGGCTACCCAGACCAGGCTCTGCCCTGCATGGACAACAACAAACACTGCAAGCAGGTGTGGGGACTGGTGGGTGCATGGGCAGGGGAGGTGGTCCAGGCCAGGCCGGAACTTACCCACCCTACTTCCTGACCTTCAGGACAACTGCCTGTTGACACCCAACTCTGGACAGGAGGATGCTGATAATGATGGCGTGGGTGATCAGTGTGATGACGACGCTGATGGGGACGGGATCAAGAACGTTGAGGTGCTCCCAGCATCCAGCTGCTCTCTCTTCTTCACTTCTGTCGCTTTACCCCTCCCTCCACTGGCCCCAATTCTCCAAATCAGGGAGACATGAACCCAGTGCCAGGACCAGGCAGTACATGGAGGTTGTGTGGGTGGGACTGTCAAGCAACTGGTCCCTCACAGGGGTGGTGACCATGGGAACAAGGACAAGGTAGGGTGCCAGGTGGCCAGTGGTTCTAAGGCGGCCTAACTCTCCCTCCCACCCCAGGACAACTGCCGGCTGTTTCCCAACAAGGACCAGCAAAATTCAGACACAGATTCATTTGGTGACGCCTGTGACAACTGCCCCAATGTTCCCAACAACGACCAGAAGGACACAGACGGCAATGGGGAAGGGGATGCCTGTGACAACGACGTGGATGGGGACGGTGCAGGCCTGGGCTGAGGGGTGGCTGGGAGGCCTGTAAGGTTTAGACATAGTGGGAATGAAGTGGGGAGGCTAGGAAGTCTGAGAATGGGGTGGGGGGTGCTTGTGGTCATTGACCTGGGTGAGATTTCCCTCAGCAGATGTTGGTGTGATGGGAGGTAAGATACAGGGTTTGTAGGTTGTGGCAAGACAGGGAAACCAGATTTCCTAACCAGCTGTCCTTTGGAGGGACAGAAAAAGCCCCGGGCTTTCACCAACCTAGGAGTGTGTGACAGGTTCCAGCAACAACTTTGTGCCACTCCACGTCTTCTAGGCATCCCCAATGGATTGGACAATTGCCTGAAAGTTCCTAACCCCTTACAGACAGACCGGGATGAGGATGGGGTGGGGGATGCTTGTGACAGCTGTCCTGAAATGAGTAATCCAACCCAGGTACAGGGGAATGGAGAGGGCAGGGAAAAGCGGGGGTGGGGGTGGGTGTGCATGGGGGGAGGTTCTGGCAGGTGAAGTCCCAGCATCTTGGAAAGTGGTCAGGTCAGTCTCTTCAAAGTTATCAAGAGAAGATGGTGAGAACAGGCTCCTCTCTCTCAGACAGATGCAGACAGCGACCTGGTGGGGGATGTCTGTGACACCAATGAAGACAGGTAGGGTCTTGGCTAAGAGACGGAAGACCTTATAGGATACTTCACTTTATTCTGGCATAATCATAATTCGCTGTAGTTTAGCTTTAATTTTCCATGACTGTTGAGTGAGAAGTCATTCCCAGAGCCAGCCTTCCCTTCCTCCTGAGGGACCATCACCTCATCCAGCTGGCTGCAGGGCTCTGGCTGAATGGGGGCTGTATACCAGCGAGACACCGAAGCAGAAGCGGGGAAGGACGTGGACCATTAAACTATGTGTTCTTGTTCTTCTGATCAGTGATGGAGACGGACACCAGGACACCAAGGACAACTGCCCACAGCTGCCCAACAGCTCCCAGCTGGACTCAGACAATGATGGATACGGAGATGAGTGTGATGGGGATGATGACAGTGATGGTATCCCAGACTACGTGCCTCCTGGTCCTGATAACTGTCGTCTGGTGCCCAATCCCAACCAGAAGGACTCAGATGGTGAGGATGGGGTCCCACAGATTACACAGGGGTGGGCTTTGCTCAGGGAGAGGGTGTAGGCCCTGCTGGAGAGCAGAGGTCAGGAACGCAGGCAGTGTTGACAGGGCCTTGCCTCACTCTGCCCAGGCAACGGTGTTGGTGATGCCTGTGAGGATGACTTTGACAACGATATGGTGGAAGATCCTCTCGATGTGTGCCCTGAAAGTGCAGAGGTCACCCTCACGGATTTTCGGGCCTATCAGACTGTCGTCCTGGATCCTGAGGGGGATGCTCAGATTGATCCAAACTGGGTGGTGCTCAACCAGGTACTCAGTTGGGCTGGATGGGCACTGTTGCGGGGAGGGGGCCAGGAGAGTTGACAGGGCTTTCTTTACTCAGGGCATGGAAATCGTCCAGACCATGAACAGTGACCCTGGTCTGGCAGTTGGTATGTAAGGGACACCCAAATCAATAATTTTCAAATAGGAATCCTACAGGGGCAGAGGGCGGGGGCAAGCCTGTAAGCACATCGCAGGCATTCCTCCCCACCCTTACCCCCTCCATAGCGGGCCACCACTAGCTCTCCTGCCCCTGACCTTGAATCCCCAGGATATACAGCCTTCAACGGTGTGGACTTTGAAGGCACCTTCCATGTGAACACAGTGACTGACGATGACTATGCAGGCTTCCTCTTCAGCTACCAGGACAGCGGGCGCTTCTATGTGGTCATGTGGAAGCAGACAGAACAAACCTACTGGCAGGCTACACCTTTCCGGGCGGTGGCCCAGCCAGGACTGCAGCTCAAGGTCCTGCAGCTGCCCGGATTCCCCAATCCAGGGCCCTTCCCCGAAGCCTCCCCTTGCTCCTTCCCCACTAACCAGATCCCTTCTAGAAAATAGCTCCCTGGGGCTTCACAACATTCACCTGACCACCTGACTACCTTTTCCACCTGCACTTACCAACCAGCAGTCAGCCAGGAATGCTCAGCTCCCTGGGGTCCTGAGTTGACTCTGTCTTTGCTAATGCCCCCACCCCCCACCCCCAGGCAGTGACATCAGTGTCTGGCCCAGGCGAGCACCTCCGGAATGCCCTGTGGCATACTGGCCACACCCCTGATCAGGTCCGGCTGCTGTGGACTGACCCACGAAATGTGGGCTGGCGCGACAAGACCTCCTATCGCTGGCAGCTGCTGCACCGGCCTCAAGTTGGCTACATTCGGTGAGGGGAGGGGCTGAGCCCTCCCAAGGAACCCCAGGACCCCAGGCACCTGGACAGCCTTTCCTTGCCATTTAGCAGGCCTCACCGGTGATGATCTCTCTACTTAGTTTCTTGGTGCCCTGAGCCCAGGCTGGGGTCCCCTCTCACCAGACTCACAGCCTGGGCTCTGGTGTTGCTGCTTCGAGGACTAGTAGGCTATCTGGGGCAAGCCAGTCCTCTGCACTGCTCCATATCCCTTCTGTAAACTGAGGGGGAGGGCATCCTTGTAGCCTTCAAGTACGACTGCTCATTGGTCCAGCCATCAGTCTGACCAGGGAAGGATAATCATTTACACCCAAGAAAACCTAGTCCCAGACTTCACGGCCTTTTGTCTACAACTTTACATTTCCTGTTGGTGGGGATGACAAGGGAGGATGGGGGAAAAAGCCAAGAACCCAGCATGCAGGGGCTTGGGTTGATTCTCCTTTAAGGTGCCTGGGGCTGCAGGGCGCCAGGACTGGGGATAAGAGGGGGTGGACTAGAGCCTGGGAAGCGGGTGACTTCACCCCCCAGCCCATTGTGCTCATCGTCATGGCAACCCAATCCTCGCTAGGAATGTGGCTGGTGCTTTGAGATGCAAAGGGGGCTGGACAAAGAGCCAGGGGCCCCAGGCCTGAGAAAAGCACCCCTCTCCTCCCCCCTTGCTTTCCTCCCTCTTCCTTGTCTCTCCAGCTTGGGGAGCTTTAGGGGCTTGGGATGGTTCTGGTGGTACAGTGCCCTTTACTGGTACCCTAGCATCAATGGACACCCCTATCCTGGACAGGGTGAAGCTCTATGAGGGTCCCCAACTAGTGGCAGATTCTGGGGTGATCATTGACACATCCATGCGAGGGGGGCGTCTTGGTGTATTCTGCTTCTCTCAAGAAAACATCATTTGGTCCAATCTTCAGTATCGATGCAACGGTGAGGCTCTAGACTGAAATCAGCCTGACCTCTTGTACTCTGGTGAGAGTCACATCTTCTGACCTTAATCATGTCTCCTTCCTCAGACACAGTGCCTGAGGACTTTGAGCCATTCCGGAGGCAGCTGCTCCAGGGAAGAGTGTGAAGTGGTGGCCACCGGATTCAGAATTCAGATTTTAAAACTTTTGGCCTTGGGGTTCATCCTGGAGACAAAGGGGTCTAACCTACAGGCCCTCAACCAAATACAGAGCCCCTTTTAGCAACTATCCATCAGTAGTTCAGCCCCAGATGGGTGGTGACCCCACTTTTCAGGAGATGGGAAGTTTTCAAGGGTTATTTCTCAGGCACTAACCCCAGGAAAGAAAACAACATATTGTCATAAAGTTCAGTTGTTTTCTAAGTCAGTGCAATCGCTTATTTTAGGGATTTTCTGGGATAGTGTGGGGAGTAAGAAGGGGTGGGGAATCGGGGTAAGGGAGAGGAAGTTAGAGATCTACAGAAGTTTGACTGAATGTGGGGCTTGGTGAAGAGGATGCTGGATGGGGGTTAAGTGGAAAGATGGAGGATTAGGTAAAGGAGGAGGTGCTGGTCGGAGGATGACTAAATTCCTCCCAGTCCCTCTTACTCACGGTGGCAGGGGCGACACTCCAGTCTTATATCCGCCGGGATCGAGAGCCAACCAGGAGAATCGGGGCTGCCTGGGCTCGGGTTTAGGGGGAGACCGGGGGGCCGGAGGGGCCGGAGGCCGGGACGAGTGCAATATTGGCGGGGGAAAGAACAACACTGCACCACGTCCCGTCCCTCCCGCCCGCCCGGGGCCCGGGATCCCGCTCCCAGCACTTGAAGCCAGACAGCCCAAGAACCAGGGGCGCGCTGGGGAGTTGGGTTCACCTTGGAGACCAGAGAGTCTTGGCGCCCGGAAAGGGGTAAAGGGGATGGTAAAGGGGAGGGAGGCAGGGGGGTGCGGAGGAAGGAGGGAGACCGCGGGATCCCGGAAGGCCGCTTTCCGACGTCCCGGCAGTGCGCGCGCTTGCTCTTTAAATACTCAGATTGCGCGGCGCGGAGCCGTCGCCATGGTGACGCGTGTCCCAGCAACCCAACTGAATGGCTGTTGCCTGGCAACGCCGTTGAAGTTTTGGGACCGCCTACCTAGAGACAAGCGCTTTCTCCAACCAGCAGGTGGAGGGGCTTCCCCGCCTCCCGGCCCGCGGGCTCCGGGACGCGCTGACGTCACTGACACCCCCTAGCCTTGGGTCCGCGCCAACTAAGGGAGCTGCGCGGGCCCGGGAACTGCGGTCCCTAGCCTCCTGACCCGGCTTCCCTCCAATCCCAGCGCATCCAAGTGTTTTTTTTTTTTTTCTTTGCTTTTGTTTTGTCGTCTCCCCCACTACTCCCCGCTCGACGCCCCGCGTCACAAACCCGGGTCCTTGGGCTCAATCTGGTCCGCAAACCAGTGTCTCAGCAAAGCGGTTTTTTTTTTTTTTTTAATATAAGTTGCAGGCAGGAATGAAGGCAAATAGGCAGGCAGGCAGAGAAAGGGGGAGGAAGCATCTTTACTGTTTTTATTTAGTTGTTTACACTGGTCCTAAATATTTCTGCCCTTCAAAATATTTCCCGGTCCACTCAAATTACAAGTTCTCACAATAGTTTTGCTCCTCCCCACATACCTCTGCTTCCCAAAATGACAGTTTATGTCCCCCAATACCATTGTGCAGCCCCACCTATTTGCCTTCTATATAGGTAATTGCCTCCAATCACCTTACCCATCCCCACTCCCACATTCCAATGTTCTTTCTCACGTACGTCCTGTCTCTTGAACGAACCTCGCGACCCCTAACAACGCGCAACTTCCTCCAGACACTGCCTCCACGTGGGCCCAAATCCCCTCCTAAAGACCTCAGCCCTTCCCTTTACAGCTCATTCCTCCCCCTCTCAGACCTAGCCATTGACTCCGGGGTCCTACCTTCCCCAACTTCTCTCCACCCCGACTTAGGCAGGGCCACCCAAACTCCTTTTTCGGACCTGGCAACCCCTCCGCCCGCCCCGGAAGGCCCCGAGGCTCCCGGTGACCACTAGAGGGCAGGGAAGCCTGGCAGCTAGTCGCTGCTAGAAGCGGGAGAACTCGGAAGAGAGACCCTCGGGTTAGGGGTTTCCGCGAAGTGCAGGATCCGTCCTTCTTTAAGTGGAAATTTCTCCTCCCCACTCCCTTTCTTCAGGAGAAGCCCAGGAACGGAAGTCCGGCAGGGCGGGGACCGTGGGTTTCGGGGTAGAACTACAGTGAAACGGGACAGGGAGCGGCTAGAAGGGTGAGGCAATTCCGGGAAGTAGTGGGGGAGGGGGTCCCAGTTTTTCAAGCCTTTTCCCGCTCTCATGGGGAGCATTTCCACTTCCAGTGGCAAAGTGAAGGGCGAGATCCCCAACCCTGCAGCCTAGGACCCTGACCTAGTCCATTTGCTCAGTTCCTTTTGTCACCTTAGCTGTGGCTCTGGGACTAAAACTAGAGACCAGAGGATCTCAGACTCTTCCCCCAGCCCCCACAGCCCTCACCTATGGAGTCAGGGAGTGGTTGGTGAAGGGGGGAGGCCAGTGGCAGAAAAAACAGGTTGTCAGAGGTTAAGTGGAGCCCAGGCACCCTATCAGAGGGGTCAGGAATGGTTAAGGAGGAGGAAGAGATGGGAGATACGGAAAGGGGGAGGGGCGGAGTTTTGTCACCTGTCACCTGCTCTGGCTGAGCCTGGGGCGGTTGGGCAGGCGGGAGGGGCACTGGTATAAAGCAGCAGGCGCCTGTGCTCGCCACCTCACACACAGAGCCGGCCTGAGTCTGTTCTGCCCCCTCCCACCCCGTCCACTGCCACCATGACACGGGGTGCCCAGACCCCTTTCTTCCTCCTGCTGCTGCTACTCCTAGAGCTTACAGGTGAGGGGAGCAAGAAGGGGAGGGGGCTGCCCTGCTCGTGTGGACTTCCCAGACTTTGTGTTTTTTGCTTCCTGGCAGATGGCACCAAAGAAGCAAAACTTGCAGACAGGGTGGTCCAGAGAGTGCCAGAATAAAGGAGAAAAGTTAAGGCCAAGCTGAGAAGAGATGGTTCCCCAGGCCAGTGGGTGTGAGGGATAGGCGAATGTCCTGAGGAGAAGTCTGGGGGTCAGAGGCTGGGGGAGTCAGGAGAGATAAATTTCAGGAGTGGGGACCTGGACATTCCGGAGCAGAGGGATGTGGGAAGGGGCCAGCAGGGAAGGAGGAAGATGGCTTAACCCAGAGACCCTCTCTCCACATCCTCCTAGCATGATTTCACAGGATGCCAGAGGATGTATTTCCTCCTTGTTCTGATGTTTTCTCAAACCAAATCCTGTAAACTTTTACAGGTGCCACCACCCCTACCTCCACAATTGTTTCTACAAATCCTGATCACACAAGCCAAAACAGAGCTACAGGGGCACTGACTATCCAAAGTAGCCCAAAGTCTGACAGTGAGGGGAAATCAACTAGCAGCTCCCTCTCCTCACCGAGCCATGCCTTGGACTCAAACACCTCTCCAGAGCACGGAAGCTCCTCAGTCCTGACCCCTGGAACCCACTCGGGCTCAACCACCTCTCCAGAGCATGGAAGCTCCTCAGTCCTGACCACCAAGCCCCTCTCGGGCTCAACCACCTCTCCAGAGCATGGAAGCTCCTCAGTCCTGACCACGAGACCCACCTCTGACTCAACCACCTCTCCAGAGCATGGAAGCTCCTCAGTCCTGACCACCAAGCCCCTCTCGGGCTCAACCACCTCTCCAGAGCACGGAAGCTCCTCAGTCCTGACCCCCAGGCCCACCTCTGACTCAACCACCTCTCCAGAGCA
>RJWH01011115.1:0-13604 GCA_004363575.1 Solenodon paradoxus | reverse complement strand
GAGGAGGAGAAGAAGAGGAGGAGGAGGAGAAGAGGAGGAGGAGGAGAAGAGGAGGAAGAAGAGGAGGAGGAGAGGAGGAGAAAAGGTATGCCCTGGTGGCTCAGGCACTAAGCTGGTGACAGGGGTGTGTAGACCATGTAAAGCCCAAGGACTTGGGCTCGAGACCTGGGGTTGGAGTAACAACCAAAAATAAATAAATAAAGAGACGAAAGTGCTTTCCATGTATCCAGGACATTTTTTAACAAAAGACTGTGTGGTTGCACCTGGTGGCCTAGCGGTCCAGCGCGCCTGGGAGCAGTCCCACATATATCCCAAGGTCTGGGGTTTAAGAGCCGGGACTGGAAAGAACAACTAATGTGAACAAATACATAAAAATAAAGTGCTTCCTCCTCTTCTCTCTTCCTGCTGGCTTGCCTACTTTCGTTTATTCCTGCCTACATATTTCCTTAAAAAAAAAAAAAAAAGAAAAGAAGAAAGCAGACAGTGTGCCCTGGTGGAGTAGCAGTTAAATATGCCACCTCTGGCCAAACACAGCCTAATATATATCCCAAGGACCCGTGTTGGCTTCCCAGGGCCTGGGGGTGGGTGGGAGACAACCAAGATGAATAACTAAATAAAAATAAATAAGTTTTTCTTCCTCCTCTCTCTTCCTGCCTGCCTGTCTCTGCTTGCCTTCATTCCTGCCTGCACCTTTCCTTAAAAAAAAGGAAGAAATATTAACAAGAGTTGAGTATTCATAAATGCCAACCAGAGGACTGGACCCTTTATTTGCCATTTTGTCGAGTTCTCACACAATCCTCTAAGATAGTGCCTCTATCTCCGTTTAGACAAAGAAACTGGAGCCCAGAGAGGTTTCCCAGTTTCCCAGAATCACCTAAGTGGCAGAGCGGGATCCGAACCCAGAGCTATGACTTTACAGAGACTCTGAAGCAGGCACTTGCTTCGAGCAGTTCCTACAGGAATGATCCTCAGAGTCAACCTTGCATGTGACTTCTGCAAAGCTCTTGCTGGGGTGCAGGTTCCGATGCTATCTGGGGAGAGTCCTGGGCACCTGCATTTCTAACAAGCCCCAGGTGACTTGATGCCACTTGTCTGAGAACCTTGCTTTGCACAGTGAGGGTCCACACAAGGGTGGAAGGGCACCAGAATCCCCTTGAGGGCTTGACAGGCCACACACTGCTGCGTCTGGAGCTCTTGGTTCGGGAGGCCCGAGAACAAAAATTTCTCTTATGGTCCCAGGGGCTCTGCTGTGGTCTAGGACCGCGCTTGGAAAACCATCGTCTCCTTCGTGTCTCATCACCCTGTCTCGTGGCTCGAGCTCTGTTCTGATGAAGAAGGATGGTAAGCCTGGGGTCCCAGCCTTGCAGGGCCCCTGTCTCTGGGGCCCTGACATGTGGAACTCGGTTATGTCTCTCTCCTGCCTCCTAGAGCTACACCAGAGCCAGGCGCTGGCGGCAGAAGGGCAGGGGCTGGTGGGACGTGGTGACACCACCCACCTGTTGGCATTCTCCAAGGTCTCCACCTTCTTCCACAGTTCATTGTTCTCTGATGTGTAGGTCTCCACCCTGTGGGGCCAAGCAGACACTGACTTGGGGAGCCTCCACCAGCATCCCTTCCCTGTGCCCCCGTGTCCCCCTCCCTGTGCCCCCGGACCTGCCCCAGTGAGGGGACAGGGAGAGCAGTGCAGGCTGAGTTGTGGGGTCTGGGCCTCTTACTTCTTCTCCAGACACTCCACGTATTCCTTCTTCTTACGGCGGCTCTCCTGGGCCGAGATCTAGAGCAGAAAATGCCCACGCCCAGGTGACCGTGGCTGTGTTTCCAGTTCCCGAACTCTCCCCAACTTCCAGATTCCCATCACCAGGGGAGCAGAGGCCTCCACCCCCCAAAAGAAGCCCTGGGGTAGGGACAGCTTCCAGTGCCTCCTTTACCTTGTTCTTGATTTTTCTCCGCACTCTCTTCAAGGCCTTCTCCTCAGCTTTGGTGAGTGGGAGCTTTGTGGGGATGGGGTAGCCCTCAGCAATCAGGGTGCGCTTCTCCTCCTCCGTCAGTAGCAGCGGCCCGGATGTCCCCTGCAATTTCTGTGGGACATAGGACATGACGGTTTCTACCTGACAGCCTCAGGCTCAAATTCAAGCTCTGTGTGACCTGGGCGAGGCCCTCAGCTCTCTGAGTGCCTGCTCCCTCATATGAAGAGAGTGGATCTATATGAATCAATACCACGTATCAAGTGCTGAGGATGGTGCTGAGACCTGGGGTGATCGGGCCCAGCCTGGAGATCGGAGCTTTTGAGCTCACTTAACCAGGGTCCCGTGAACAGCACCTTCTCCACCCGAGGGTCTTGACCTGGGAGGCCCCACACTCGTCCCAGGGATAGGGGCTAGCTCTGTTTCTGGGGGAATTCTGGGTCTTCAGGCACTTCTCCCCTCACAGTGCTCCCAGGCATCCCGAGATCAGAATGCCACACTCTCCTGCTGGCTCTGCCAGTCTGTGATCAGCAGGCTTCCTGGGCCTCTCTATCTGTCTCCTCTTCGCCACGGGACAAAATTAAGAGACTCTCACTCCCATCTGCCCGGCAAGCACCCCTCTGAACTTTGTTGGGGGTAGGGACAGGCTTGGGGCTCTCTGGGTCCTTCCCCTCTGTCAGTCCAGGCTGCTGCTTACGTGAGGGGCGGTGAGGAGTGGGGAGGTGGAGATGGCCGTGGACGAGCGGGCGATGGGCCGGACAGGGCTGGAGGGGGGCAGAGAGCGGGGACTCTGGGAGCCGTCGCTGTCGCTGCCATGGCTGCTGGGGGGTGTCGGAGGCATCTGCACCAGGTCCTCTGGGGAGAGGGAGGAGCCAGATTAGCAGGGTGGCACCCCATTCTGCTTGAACATCAGAGTGGGCCTCAAGCCAGCCATGACATTGTGGGGACAGGCCGCCAGGAGCGTGACCAGCTGTAGCATCAGAAGCCCCTGTGCATGTCAGAAAGCCAAGCTGACCTCCCAGAAACTGATTCCTGAGTGACACCTCACGCTGATACCATAGAGGCCTAACTCCTTTAAGCCCGGTCACTGTCACTGTGGCGGGATGCGTGGAGTCCCTCCCCACTCCCTGACTTCCCAGGGTCCCCCAGGAGGTGGCTGGAGTCAACCTAAAGCCAGACAGTGGGGGTCAGGGTGAGCAAGCAGCAGCCTCTGTCCCTTCCTCCCACCCCAAAATGTTTAGCCATCACCACGCAGGGTTCCCATTTTCAGCTTCAGGGTAACCGGCCAGCAAGAGAGCAGTACGGCTCTCTCAGCCTCCCCATCAACCTGCCTCTCCGGGGTCAAGCAGGTGAGACTGATCCTCTGCAGGTGGTCAGAGCCAAGGTCAAGAGCCTGGCCGCAGGAGAGCTCCCAGGACCTCAGCGTGCCCAGCGTTGGGGGTGTGGAAACCTGAGTTCGAGCACCACACAGCCGCGCTGCAGTGGCAAGGCGGGACAATTGCCTCTTGTCGACGCCACACTGGGAAGACCACTGACCTGGGAGTCAGAGACCTGAGTCCAGTCCTGATGGTGGCACCTCCAGTTGTGTGAACTCTAGCTATGTTTATACTTTCTGGTTGCGGGGTAGGTGTGAAATGACTGCTTGCAGGGAGCCACCAGGATGCTGCAGGCTAACGCATGGAGGGGACCTCCTGAACGGGCACTTTGCCCTGTGAGGTGCTTTCATATGGGTCCTTTTCTGCAATCTGTGTAGCCTGTCTTCTGTCCAAAGGGGTGAACGATTTGGGCCTTATTGATCTTTCTGTACCTGTGGTACTTAGCCCAGGGCCTCACACACAGACTTTTAACCAATGTTGGATGAGCGGATGAGAAGGGGCTGGAAAGATTTGGTTAGCTTTGCCACCTTCTGACCAACTCAAGAAGCTTCCTCCTCTGTTCCCGTCCCCACTGTTAATTCTGAGGATGTGTTCTCAAGGCTCCCTGAGGCTCTCTTATCTTCAACTCATATCACTGCCGTGTGGCTGGTGAATTGTCAGTGACCCTCACTACCCAGTAATCTATTTGGACATGGACTGTCTTCTCTCTCTGCTTCCCCATTTCCTGGAATTAACAAATGTCCAGTAGACTCTTGTTGATGGATGGATAGATGGATGGATGCATGGATGGATGATGGATAAATGAATAGGTAGATGGGTAGAGGGATGGATGGATGGATGGATGGGTGTGTGGGTGGGTGGATGGACAAATGAATGGATGACTATGGAGTGGGTTTTATTAGTGAATGGTGGGACGGGGATCAGCAAAGAGAGTGAGAAGGTGTTGATAATAGTCATGACAACTGTAGATTGGGTGAGGAGGAAACTAGAGGGATGAAAGAAGGCAGAGTAGGAAGGAAAGGAAGAAGGGGGAATTAGTAGGGGGTGTCAAGGAGGTTGGGTGGTCTGGATCAAGTGAGTATGGCTACTGCCTGCCTAAGATAGTAAAGAAAGAGTCCCTCCCTGGACACACTTACCTGGTGTTACTTTGAGAAACTGGTTCACCTCCTGGGGCTCTGCTTTGATCACTGGCAGCTGAGTCATCTCTCCCGGGGCCTGAGGAAGAGACAGGTGCAGCTCTCTCAGATGTTCCAGGGCTGTGATCACCATGCGGTCCACCCACCGCCCTCCCTGAGGTTTGCGCTGCACAGCTGGGGCAATGGCTGGGTTCTGAGTTCTAGGCGTGACTCACAGGGAACAGAGGCAATTTCTCATGCGTGGAGAAGTCAAGTCACACCTAAGAGAAGAGAATGGTGGCCGAGTAGCGTACTTTAGGCCGCAGGCTCAGAGGAGGAAGACGACTGTGGCCTCTGAGGGAGTGCCAATTTCTTGGTGGAGACGGACCCTACCCTGCAGGCCTTGACAGGCAGTTCAGCTGCCATGAGGACAAGAGACTATGTCTGAAACATGGTAGCTCTCCATTGAATGGTAACAGCACAGACAGAGGAGATGCTTGCAGATTAGGGATCTAGAGAATGCTCCTCGAGCAGCTGACATTTGAAATGCCTCCTGAAGTAGTCACAGGGGTGCTCTAGATAGAAGATGGGGCAGGATGCATGAGTGGAAACACATTCCTAGAAGAAGGAACAGCACCTGCAAAGTCTCAGAGACTAGACAGAGCATGGCTGCATCTGGAAGCTGCAAGTGTCTCAGGGTGTCCAGAGTGTAAGGGTGTGTGTTGGGTGGAGTGGTCAGAATCAAGACCTGTGGAGGGGTGGGGGTAGTAAAATCCAGATCAAAAGTCTGAAACAAAGAGGTGTCCTCATGGGCTTCAAGCAAGGGACTGACAGAATTAGATTTCAACTTTAAACAAACATGCATGTCTATTTCTTTATATTCCAACTCGCTGTTCTAGAAAGAACATGGCAACCAAGAGGCACACAAGTTGAGGCAGGCACCGTGTTGGGTGCTGGGTCTCAGGTCTGTTTCTCCCCTCTGGGTCTGCAGCCAACAAAGAGAGGTCAGGATATTGTGGGCAAGACAGAGAACCCCCACTTCAGGCCGAGGAGTAAGAATTAGAGAAAATTCAAGATGGCAGGGAGATTGGCGAGTCCCTCATCTACATCTGAGCTCAGCCCTGAAGTGACAGAAGAGGGGACTTCTGACAAATGATGTAGAAGGGCAATGGCGTTCAAGTGGGTCATAGGGTTCATTACTGATGAGGCTGACTCTGGCTCCGGTGCCTTCCACTAGAATGTCCTGACCTCACTGCAGAGGAAGATGTGGGATTTGCTACACGGGGCACAGTTGTTGCTGACGGGAGAGAAAGGCTGGCCTTTCTTGCCTGTGGCCCGATGCATTCTGGTCAGGTGAGCTGGGTGGCCAGCAGGGGGCAGGCCCAGCCAGGACCTGATTAGGGATCTAAGAGGAGCCTCAGGCTAGAACCTTAGGTCTAGAGCACATTAGAGCACATACTCTCATTTTGCAGAGAAGGAAACTGAGGAAGAGAGAGGGAAGGAAGGCTACATGTCCAGAACACAAATGAGAGCCAAGAGGGGACCCAGGCAGGACCTCTCCCAGGGGCCTGGACGTCACGCTCCAGAAGGACTTTTAGACAACAACTTGGGACCTAGAGGGGAGTGCTGTTACCTACATGTTTGTGGATGGGGTGGGGGTGGGGGGCTGGCATGAGAGTAAGAGATAAAAATATGAATCTCATGAATAACTGAAATATTGTACAATTTTTGTATCTCTGTTTTGGTTTTTTTACCCTTTTGAAAATCTTGAAGTTTCAAAGAAAATTAAGTGGACTGGACTGTCTCCATCTCTGAGACCCTGGGTCAGGCCAGGCTGCTGGTGCCCAGCCCTGCCTGTGTCCCTATAAGCTTTCTTGCACACAGACAGGACCCCAGTTCATCCCGAGTGGCGTGTCGCATGGTGACGGGGGTGGCCCACAGGGCAGGCAGAGCCCTGGTCTGGGAGTTCTGACCCTCAGTCCTGAGGGTCACATTGCTCACTGCTCACAGAGCCCCAGAGTGCACAGAACTTTGAGCATTTCTTTCTTTCTTTCTTTTTTAAGGGAAGGTGCAGGCAGGCAGGAAGGGGAGCAGAAGAAGGCAGCCAGAAAGAGAGAGGAGGAAGAAGCATTTTATTTTATTTAGTTATTCATCTTGGTTGTTCCCTTGGACCCGGGACACGAACCCAGGGTCCTGGGATGTGTGTGGACTGTGCTCTGCCTTATGACACCAGAGCGCGCTGCTTGGGTGGTTCTTACCAGCAAGACCTACCACCCTTCCTTGGACCCTCAGCGTCTACAAACAGTCCGCAGGCTCACCTGGTGGGGGACGGGCAACCGGGACAGGGGGTTGAGGCCCAGCAGCGGGGTGATGGCCATGGTGGCAGCGGCAGCTGTGGCTGAGGAGGTGGCCAGCGGGTGCGTGGGCAGCTCCGGGCTCTGCTCCTGCTTCACCATGACGGAGCAGAGTTTGTGTCCCAGTACCCAGGCTCCGTGTTCCGCATCTGGGGAAGGGGGCAGGACCCAGGCTCAGGGGGCTCCCAGAGCAGAGGGCTCAGCACCCACTCCTGGCCCTGGGAACTAACTGCTCTGGATGGGGCTGAGGAGAGGTGCCAGGCTACCCCAGGAGGCAGGCAGGGAAGCGTGGTGGTGGGTAACTCTTTTGAGGTAGAGGGGTAAAGCGGGCTGGGACCAGAAGAGGTGGGGGCATTTCTTAGTTCAGCTGCTTATACTATGGGAATGGACAAAAGACCCAGATCCCAGGTCTGGGCTGTGTGACCGCAGGTAAGTTGCTTAACCTTTCTGAGCCTCACCTTCCTCATCTGTAAAAGTGCCTGAGAAAAGTAACTGCTCAATAAATGGTAGCTATTGTTACATCATTATTATGATCTAGTAAACACCTAGATACACTGGGTGTTGGGGGTCTAGAGTCACCAGCAGTTTAGAGTAGTTGGAATGGAAGGGAAAAAGGGAAAAGACTCTGAGAGGCCAGTAAGGGCAGCATGGTCTTGGAGTCTGGGCTCAGAGTTGGGACTTTTTCTAAAGTTCCCGGGGAGGCACTGATGAGTTTTAAACAGGCTCAAATTTGTAATGTCCGAAAAGCTCACTCTGCCTACAGATGAGATGGAAGCCAGGAGGCTGTTGGAATTGTCCAGTGAGGGAAGAGAAGGCCTAAGTCAAGGCAGTAAGGATAGAGAGGAAGGGGACAAATCTAGAAGGAAGAAGCCAAAGGACCTGGTGACAAGGGGCGTGTGGAGGGTGAGGGGTGATGCTTGGGCTCCCCAGGGCTGGGTCCAACTTATTCCCACCTAGTGGGCCTCCTGGCCACCCTGGGCCACTGGGTTGGCACCCCTTTTCTTGATGGGTGCCCATCTTCCACCCCAGGTCACTCCTGCTCACGGTGGCCCCAGCACCTGGCAGCCAGGAAGGTGGTGTTCTGGGGAGACCAGACTTCTGCAGGGGAAGGATTAGAAGGGACGCTGGACTTTGGGCCCGTCATGGGTGGGGAGAGGGTTCAGTGGCTGCCCGATCCCACCTCGGAAGGCAGCTCCACCCTGCTGGGAGCCTGAGTGCCCAGCTCTGGGCCACAGGCTGTCGCTGGGTTCCAGAAACACCCACAATCTTTCCAAATTACAGGGCCAGCCCACTGGCCTCCGGGAAGCTGCCCCCTGCAAAGGGCCCACAGACAAATTACTCTAAAAGTAGACTCAGGGTGGCCAGGGAGTTTCTGGGCGGGCCCAGCAGGGGTGCATAGAGAACCTGCATGGGAGGGAGAAAGTCTACTCATGCCCTGTCCTTCCCCAATGGGGCCTGAGCCCCCGTGGAGGTGATCTCTAGAGGCTGGGCTGAAGCCAGGACATACTGGGAAGCTGAGATCTTAGCAGCCACAAGACCTGGAACCATTTAAAACCCAGAAGATGTCCCTGCCTTAATGGGGGTAGATCCACGAAGGGATACAAGGGCCTTGGGGAATCTCAAAGGACCCCCGGTAGGCTGCTCCCACTTCTTGCACTGAGCGCTAAGCCTGTGACACAGGAACTCGCATCCCCTCCAACAAGCTGGGGGTGGCAGGCAGGCACGGCTATCTCCCCAGCCTGCAGCTCTCTTGTTCTTCATTAGCTATTCTCGTTAATAGATGAGAATATTAAGAGACTCACTCAAGACCACTGTCCTTTGAAGGGAAAGAGGAAACAGCCACTAGAGAACAGAGCTTCTCTATACACAATGAAGGAGCTGCTAATTTTAAAATTTAATTAAAATACCTCTTTTTTCCTCCTTCCCCAGCCCTGGGTCTTGAACCTGGGTCCTTGAACTTTACATGGCCTGAATCTTAGCTATTGTGGCACAGATGTGTGCCAAGGGCCATTAATTATTAATTATTAACCTATATTATATGCTGGACACTAAGATGTATATCTGTCATCTATCTATCTATCTATCTATCCTGGCCAGAATTCTCAAATATGTATTATCTTCATTTTATAAGCAAGGAAACAGAGACCCAGAGAGGTTAAGTAACTTGCCCAAGATCACACAGCAGTGGTAGAGACACCAGCTACACACCAAAGTCAGTTTTCTTCCAAACCCAGTACTTCGGGTGTCCCTCAGTGCTGGCAAATGTGGTGGTGGTAAGGATATAAAGTTTAGAATCAGGGGCCTGGCTTGCTGTCAAGTCCCTGCTCTGCATGTTACTGAGTGTATGGGACTAAACTTAGCTTGGCTGAAGTCTCATCCTCCTTACTGGTTAAAAGGAAGCTATGATACTTCTCACCTGGAGAAAATTAACATGAAGTCACTTGGTAAACTGGAGAGTGTTCTAGAAACGTATACTGTTGTTCTCATTAGTAGATGAAGAAACTGAGGCCAGGAAATAGGTCCATCATCACCCAGTCAAATATGATAGGACCAGGGCCACCTGCATTTGAGGAAATGCCCCAAGGGACCAATTTCAGGTGGAGTTCTCAAATACTGATTACCTGAAAGGAAGACCCATAGGGTTCTTCGCTTAAAAGCAGGGCGAGTGGTGGGTGGGAGAGAGGAGAGTTTTAGAGAACCCTGACTTCAGGAATCAAAAGCAGGGCAGAAGTCTCTCCCAGGTAGCATCTCAGAGGCCATCACAGTAGAGGGGGTGGGAAGATTCTAGGGTCTTGGTAACTTGTCTACATTTATCATTTCATCTCCCACCCCCACTGTTTCTGCTAAATCAGTGGTTTTCAAACCCAAATGTACAGCAGACTCACTGCAAGGCGGGCCCTCCACTGGGTTTCTGATCCAGCAGTCTGGGTGGGACCTGAGACTTTGCATTTGTAACAAGTTCCCAGGAGATGCTGACTTTGCAAACCTCTAAGCTAAGTCAGCAAAAATCCCTTTTGAGCAGTGTCTGCATGCAGTTTGATTTGAGGGAGAACAAAAAGGCAGGGGGCAGCCTCCTTGGAGAGGAGTTTGTAGGGAAGTCTCAGGCTGCAGGGTCCCCACTGTTCCCTCAGCAGCTATGCCCCACCTTCCCACCCCACACCCCTCTATGCCTGAAGCTGGGTTCTCCCAACTCTTCCTTACCTTGGGTGGTGTCCTCCATCTTGATGGGCACAAGGGGGCTCTGAGGCGCTGAGTCACCGCTCAGGGAGTAGCTGTGCTCGGCCTGGATGCCTGGTGTCGGGGAGTCCAGTTCCATGTCCAGGAGAGGGCTTTTCTCATCCAGCACGGGGTCATCAAAGAAACTGCTGAACAGATCGTTGGAGAAGTCCTCCATGCTCTCTGCGAAGTGGTCCAGGTGCTCGGGGAAGTGCTAGGGGAGGAAGCAGAGGATGGGGGTCAGCTTAGCTTGGGAAGGGAGTGCAGATGCTGCTGTGGTGGGGCCCCATCTCCTGTCACCTCCACCATCCCTGCAATCTCATCCCTGCGACCACATTGCCAATACCAACCATTACCATTTCTATCATCCTCAGCAACTCCACCTGGCACCATTATCCTCCAAGGTGAGATGTGGATGGCGTGAAAGAACCCCTGGACCAGGAGACAGGACACTGAGCTCTAGTTTGGCTCTGGGACCTTGCTCGAGTCGCTTGGGCTGCCTTAGTCTCTTTACTGGCCCACCTTCCTTATACTGTGTGTCTACGCAGCAAGCTGATACTCTGCAGGCAGTACTAGTGACTTGCGTCATCCTTTGCTGAGATGCAAGGTGGTGGTATCCCTGAAGCCTCCACTCCTCTCATTAGCACAGTCCCCACCTGTTTTCCTGCCTCCGGTGTACCCCGTTTCCCTGCTGTCTTTACACAACAGATTAGGCTCTGGCGCCACATTACATGGGTTCGAATCCTGGCCTCGATCCTTTGAACTGACTCAGTGCTGTTCAAACTGTGGGTGGTGACTCATTAATGGGTTGGGAAATCAATTTAGTAGGTCACAACCAGAATTTAAGAAGAAATAAAACAGACCAGAATAGAGTAGAGAATATCAGTGAAGTTAAGTATCTGATGAATTCTGTGCGTATGTGCTTGGTAATGATGTAAAATACATTTCTTAGAAACAAAACCTCTGAAAAATGTTGGTGCCTGTGATCTTGGGAAAACTAACCTCTGTTTCATTTCCTTCACTGTACGGTGGGGACAATAAGAGTTCCCATCTGCTAGGATTGTTGTGAGGATTAAACAAGTTAATACATAGGAAGTACTTAAAACACAGTAATAACCCAGCAAATGCTATCTTTCATTATTAACAAAGCACTCAGTGGCTGATATGTAGTAGTTGTTTTTTTTCCTCTCTAAGGAATTATGAAGAAATGCTACTGCTGTTTTTGACTAGATGAATTCACTGGTGGATTGGAAGACACGGTTGGGGGTTTGCTTCAGGCACTGGGGTCCTGCCTGGTAAATGGTTATAGACTAGCTTCTGAGGGACTGATTCAAGGTCTGGGATTGCTGGCTCTGTCTGGCTTAGAGTACTTGGAACCTGACTCAGTCCAGAAGGGATGAGCAGAAAGCCCCCTGAGAAAGAGGTTCAGGGTCACATTAGCATCTGTCCACTGGAGGAGGGGATGAACCTGAGCTCTGCAATCAGAAGGTTTACTTCCAACACTGTCTTGCTAACTTACTTCACTTCTCTGTGCCTCAGTTTCCTCATCTGAAGGGGGGAAATAGAAGTTCTTACCCTAGAGCATTATCACAAAGACCAAATGTTTGTAAGGTGATTCATATTCAGCTTATAAGATGATGAAGAGAAAATGAGTAAAAACATATAACAAATGTCATGCCTATAACAGACATATACATCTATTAACATTCCGCTCAGAGCAATGGCTAACGTGTGGAAGTGTCCATAACTGTTGGCCATTATTATTCAGACAGCAGCTCCCCAAAGCTAACTGGACCTTAGCTAAGACTGAAGCCAGTGGAGGAAGTGGTGTGGTCTCCCCCGTGAACAAAGGGCGATCAGAGTCCAGGCCAGGAGTCCCACTGACTTAGGGACTTTCCCCTCTCCCCAGTGTGCCAGAAATGATCACCACCCTGCATTTTCGTTATGGCATTAGCTTTCCAGAGTGCTCTCAAACACACTATTTTATAGAATCTTCACAATTACCAATGAGATAAGGGAGTTGTATAGCTGCCTTTGACAGATAGAGAAACTGAGGCCCAGAGAGCCAAGCAGAGTAGGGAAGCATGTACACCTGCCTCCCTCTCCAGTCCTTCCCCAGCTGCAGCAGACACTCAGCTATTCTGGAATTGCTAATTTGTCACCCTGTAAACTCCTGTATGTTGTCACCTGCAGAATTCTAGCATGTGGCCCATGGTAACTACTGGTGGAGGGCAATGCCATCAGTATGTCACCTGTCCATCAATGCCTAGGGTGAGACAGCACCAGGAGGTCAGAGACCTCAGCTGAACAAGTCTTTAAGAATAGCTGATCCCAGACAAAGGCCATTTGCTGGGTGTAAGCCCCCCAACCCCCAGCCAGCTCCAGCCAGGACTGAGCAAGCCACACCCTCTGCAGAGCCTAGGCTCGCCCAGCTGGAGGCGCCTCACCACAGCTCTTTCTCTCAGGGTCTTCCCACTGCTTGGTGTGGGGCCCAGTGGGAGGGGGTAGTGGGAGAGGGCAGTGAGTCAGCTGCGAAGGTATTTCTCCAGCAGCTGCTTCTCAGGAGATAAGCCTTTGCCAAGCTCTTTCCCAGGGCCTGGGAGAGGAGCGACCCTTCCTCCACTTCTGAGCTGGGGTCCCTGAAGTTCCTGACTCTAGGCAGATGAGCCAGGCCCTTCTCTGAAACCCCGTTTGGCGTTGGCCATCGAAAGCTTTGGAAGGAGATTGTGAGGAGCCCCTAGCCCCACCTGCTGGCAAAAGCAGCCAAGCCCAGCAGGATGGAGCTTCCAGAGGGTGGGAACCAAGTGCAAAGGGAGGGCGGCCAAGGGGCAGGCTGGGTGGGGGTGGGGACACTCCGAACCGCGGACCTCCTTGTTCAAGCCCTCCTTTGTGCATGGGGCAGACCTCTGGTGGCAGCGGTGGGTAAGTCACATCAGCCGCAATTCTACCTTCTGCTTCTGAGAGCGAGCCAGAAGGGACTCCCGGTGGAGAGCTTTGTCGCCCCTGGGCCTGGCCTCTTACGGAAGCAGTAGGGACATATGAAAGTCCTAGGTCCACATGCCTCCGCCCCATTTGCTAGTGAGGAAGACTGAGGGAAGTTCACCTACTCAGGTACACATAGTGAGTTGGCGACATTGAGGTGTTCTCTCCAGTTCCAGGGCTGCACAGGAGACTGGGGTGCCTTCTAGTCCCTGTCTTTCTCTGTAACCGCCCTCCCCCAACCTTGGAAAGCCCACTCTGGAGAGCTCGGGCCTCCTCGGCTCCAGCACAGCTCCTAGCCAGCACTCCCTCATCCCCTTGGAGTTCACACACAGAAAACTCAGATTTCAGATTAACCGATGGATATTATTGGGGGGGTGGGAGGGTGAGGGTGGGAGCGGCGATCTATAAACAGTAGAGGGTCGCAGGTCGTCGTTCTGAAGTGGGTAGGTGGGGGGGGTGAGCATTCTATGGGGGTGCCTTTCCAAGCAACAGGGGTGGGGAGCCAAAGAAGGAAATATGATTTGTTTCCCTCCTCGTTAAAGACTTTTTCCTACAGTCGTGCCAACATAAGCTCCTTCTCGGCTGCCACGCGCAGCC
>RJWH01011114.1:0-13613 GCA_004363575.1 Solenodon paradoxus | reverse complement strand
CATTTGTCAAGTATTCTTGCTTTTGTCATTTCATTAGCATTGCTTTTCCAAAGTGAATGCTTTTAGAAACAGGAAAATAGAGCAAAAGGTATTGAGAAAAGAGTTTTAAGAATGTGTCTCAGCCAAGAACAATTACCGTATGTGTTCAGTACTGAATGTGATTCCTGTATTGATCGACTCCATTACCCAGGCGCACTAATGTGCACTTGCTTACTTTTAATCACTCTCATCTATTTTTCCTAAAATATCCTTGTTATTTAGAGATGCACAGATTCCAATTCATTCTCCTGGGACTCTCTGATGTTCCAGAACTAAAGCCATTAATATTCTACCTGTCCCTGTCCATGTACCTGGTTACTGTCACAGGAACCTGCTCACTATCCTGGTTGTCAGTTCTGACTCCTGCATCCACACACTCCTGAACTACTTCTTCTCCATCCTGTCTGTAACTGACAATGAATTTCTTCCCCCACAGTCCCAAGGGTTATATTGAACATTAGAATAATCTCTTACCCAAGAAGCTTGATTAAATTGTCTCTTGCCTGTAGGGATAGCGTACTCCTTGTGGTGATGGCTTATGATTGGTTTGTAGTAATTTGTCACTCCCTGCACAACACAGTCATCATGAACCTTGCCTGTGTAACCTACTGGTTCTGGAATCATTTTTGATCATCATTTTGTACCATCAGCTGCACTGTTGAATATCACAGCTTACCTTTTTCATAGTGAAGAAATTTCTCATTTCTGTTATGACCTTCCTCAACTTGTCAAGCAGGAATGTGATAGCACCTTCAGCAAAATTATATTAATGTATTTTCTTGCTGTCATATTTGGTGGTGTTTTAGTATCAGGGTCCTTTGTTTTTATGCACAAATTACTTACTCAAGTTTAAGTGTGCCTTCAGCAGGTGGGAAAACAAAGCCTTTTCCATATGCAGTTCTCACTTCTCAGGTCTTTGTTGTTTAATTAAACAGACATTGATGTGTACCTCTGTTCAGGGGTATCATATTTGCCAAGAATGGTGCATGACCACAGTGGCATATACAGTGATTGTCTCATGCTGAATCTCTTTATTTACAGCCTGAGGAATAGAGATATAAAGAGGGCTTTGAAGAACATCTCAGAAAAACTAGTATAATATCAATATACTTTGTGCTCTGAGAGTTAATAATGACTGCAAAACGAGATATCTGTAATTGGCAAGCATTACATTTTGGTCCTATACATTTTGTAAGTTTATTTTTTATACCACATTATTTTACATTTCTTAGAGTTGCTTTATTTGGTCTATCATTAAAGGGATGGCGTGAATATTCTGCGATACTTCATGTTTCTGAATCCAATTATAATTTGGGTTCTGTTGCATAATCCACCTATGAAGCAAGTCTGTTGGACAAATGCAGAGATTTATTTTTGCACCTCATGTATTAACCATTTTCGTGGTCTCTGTCAATTTTCATAAAATTTTACCTTCGATGACTTCTGCCGATAAATGTTCTAGGACAACATTCAGGCTCTAGATCTTCAAACATGGAAGAATTTGATTACATTTAAAAATACTCATGTCTGAACTGCATCATCAATAACTAAGATTAAGTGGACCTGAGAATGAGCTGAACATTTATATTATGAAAGCAGCACTGTTGTGTTTAATAGGTAGTCAAAGTGGAGAGTTATTGAATTACATGAAAATTTTCATTCACACATTTCATGTGCTCTTTACTGTTCAGTCAGATCCTAAGGTAGGATCAATCAGTTCATGGTAGAAAATATATGAGATTTTGCTTTCTAAACCCATGAAATTTTACTCAAATTTCCTGGTACACTTTTTTCACAGGATTTGCTACCTCAACACTCTGCCATCAATCATTTCTAATGTTTATCAGTTAAAGTTTATTTGATGCAAATTTACTATCCAATATTATATTGTGATATTGTGGCATAACTGGAAATTTTTGCTGCATCTTTAAGATTTCTGTCAGGTCTTTTAAAATTACTTTAATGTTCAATTAAAGTCACCACACCCTAATGCCCAAATTTTCCTGTCTACCTAGTAGCCTCTAATGCTATTATCTCGTGAAGTATGTCTCCACATTGCCATATTTGTTTCTTTCCTGTTTTAATAACTAATCAATTTATATTAAATTTCATTGTTAAATGATAGTGTGGTTCCCCCTTTCTTTATTTAACCAGATTGAAGAATTATAATGTGGAGAGTTAGCTATTTTCTGAGTGTTGGCAATTGGAAGGAGTGCTGAGAGAAAGGAGGTGGTTCTTATAGTATGTCTTGTTCTACAGGTTGTCATTAGGCTTAAACAACTGACATCCTTTTCCTAGTGACAGTGCATCTCCACATCATTCATTATGAGTAAATACAACTTTTTTAATTCATGAAGAATAGCAAATAAATAAGTCCTCAACAGAGGGGAATCTTCCTGTGTGAGTAAGAAACTCATGAAACATTTAAGTAGTAACCCTGACTCCTCCTTTTCTGTCATGATCAATGTCTCTATAGATTCCTCAGTCTTCTGGGAAACACTCAGTTACCAGTGTTCATATTCATCTTTCTTTGGAAATGCTGTACAAAATTCCTAAGGTAGAAAACTGAGATTTCTATTTTGTTCATCACAATAAGGACTTTATGACATACAAAACTCATTTAAAGCATAATCATTTTATTATTATTTCTTTTGTTTACAAAGCCATATTCATTTTAAGACACTGAACTCAGTCTATGGGTATTACATATGTCACCCATCACCAGAGTGAACATTGGGATTTCTGTAGAGCTTTTCAGTAAGCAATTCCCTCTTCTTTTATCACTAAGGAAAATCACCTACCAACTCAAGACTACAAATTTTTTCTTTTTAAAGTAAAGATGCAAGTAGGAATGAAGTTGACTATACAAGCAGGCAGGAAGAGAGAGGAAGAAGAACACTTTTACCTTTATCTTTATTCAGGTTTTCCTCATGGTGTTCCACTCCAGCCTAGATAGCATCATTCCCAGGTCCCTGGGTTGTACACGGACTTCATTTGGCTGGAATCAACAGAACTAACCCCTATGGCACTAGGACGCATATCCTATTAATTTTGAATATCCAAGTGTGCTTTAAACTGCATGCCAGAGAGAAATTATTATCTCTGTAAACCTTGATAAATGAATGCTGTAAACTTGATACCATTTGTATTTTGACTCAAAATCTACCATAATTGTGCAGAGTTAGTTACAAATTTAGTTCGTGTCATATTAAACTTTTGGAATATCCTTCCAAAACTTCATGATAGGACTTCAAAGCAAATCCTCCCCATTCAATCTTGAATTCTGGAGATAGGTCTAGTAAAAATTAGATTTATGTCCTGGAATTCTCTTTTACGGTACTTGAAGAGCACTATAAAGGAAAGTTCTCTTAATTATTTTTCTGATCTTTTTTGCTTGAGCAACATTAAAGAAGAGGTCAACTTTTGTAGATGAAATGTGTTCTCTGCTACAAGCTGTTTATCCAAAATTAGCTGTGTGCAGTCCACAGAAATATCTTTCTTTATAATGTAATTCTTAATGTTAGACATTTAAATTTTGAATGAATAATACAATGGACTTGAGGGATATAGACAAGGGAGAATCAATATTTTTCTGATTGACAATTTGGAGTTCTAACTGCTGGGGTGTTAATTGCGAGGGTCTTGGAATTCATATCACTGCACTGATTACTTTTTTTTTCAAAAGGTTGTTCTAAGTGTTGCAACAGTGGACTAATTGTGGTTCAAATAAATCAATGAATTATGAAAAATAAGATTCATTTTATAAAGGAGTTTCACACAGTTTATAAATATTTTATATTGGCACCAAAGTTTAGAAACTAGGGGTGGATATTATAAACATTTGTTATTCACAATTTCCCTTTATCCATGCTATAAGTACTTATGTCCTATTCTGTTTCTGCTGTGTAGTTTTGGTGGCTTATTTTGTAGAACTACAAAAGTAGAGGATAATTGAATCAGTGTATTTGTTATTTGTTATATAATCCTTGTATCATTTTACCAAAAGGTTTTCTTTGAGTAGCGTATGTGTCGCTTCTGGGCATACAATAATGAATGTGGCATCTATATCCTGATCAGTCCACCACGCACAGACCCTCTGTTTCATGAGGATCTCTGAGATTTGACAGAACGTTCAAGAAAGGATCCTTAGGCACTAAAGTGCAATCTTATATGTTTACTATAGAAAATGGAGTAGAAATAAAGCAAAAGCAGAAGATAGTTTCACCTGGGCAGAAAGGACTGCACTGCACATGGAGACTGGTTAGATTTATATTATTGGGAGGAGTCTTCTGAGTGGACACCCATTCCCATGTCTATAATTAGCAAGGAAATAGAGTTCAGGAGAAAGTTTGAAAGGAAAAGTAATGTTGGCAATTTTCAGGTGGTTCTCTGTGTCTCTGAAGTAGTCTCTGGCATTCTGGTGGGCCTAGCAAACTGTTGTTTGCAAACAACATTAGGTTGATGAAGGGATCACACGACTCTTTCCAGAAGTATAAAAGGTTTAGCTTTTGCCTCCTGTGCTCAGGAAACTGCCTGGTGGGTGTGGCGGAGGGCATTTCAAGGACCATCCTAACCTTTATTGCTCTGGAAGCTCTTGGTCTAAAAAGAAAACTTAAAGAACGTTGATGTGGGGACCTATATTTCTTCCTACACTTTAATCTATAAAATTTTATCATTATATTAGTTTAAAAATCCTGATCATATTCTCTTGAGACAAAAATGGGTTGTGGCTTTTGAACCCCTTCAACAGACGTGACCCAGGGCAACTCGATAGCCCTTTTTGCCCCATGCTTCATGCAGGCCTGGTTTATTTAACTTGGAAATTTATGGTCAGGAAATATGAAACTAAATGTTATACTGTTGAAAAATTGTACGTATGGTTATTCTAAGCTTAAAGGGATAACTGGAGTTAATATCTTTCTCTACAATGATGTTGACATCCTTTATTCTTTGTATAGGCATTTGCTGATAGAAACTACTGTCTTGAAATTCCCTTTGTAGTCACCCAGGTACTTTGACTTACTGTGTTTCAATCAATATGTTTTGAGATTTATTTTGACATACTTTTAGCTTCTTCTTTGACGTGCTGATTTATCTGGCATGAATATTTTCATCAGTAGTGGATCTTCATTCAAATTCACACACTTGTAGATTTTCCAGTTATGCTTCTGTTTTGATTTTTAAGTTTCCCAGTATTATGGTTTTGAAGGGTGTAATTTTACTATTTTTATTTGGGAAAATGCTTATTTTATGACTTCCTATGCCCTCTCTAAGAGAAGCTTCCATGTTGATGGAGGATATTATTCAATTTTCTGATGCAGATGCATTGTTAGGACCACTTGATCTACATTTAGTGCTTTCTTAGTAATTACTGCCTGGAAGAGATATCATTTTTCAAAGTCATTGTGTGCCCTTTCCTCAATGAGTCATGTTTTTGGATCTATTCACTTATCTGTGTTTTTCAATTAGTGTATTTGGTGTATTCACAGTAAGGTAATACTTGATTGGTAGAGCTGTAATGCTGTCATTTGAGCTGCAGTTTTCAGTCTCTGCTGCTCTTTTCTCATTGATTTTATTTTACTGTTTCCTCTGGATGATTTTAAGTGTTGCTTCCTTCAATTTTTCTTATTCATAACTGTGAATCTCTTTAAGAGTGTATTTTTTGGTTACCATACCAATTAGCTGTTCCATTCAATGATAGCGTTTTATGAGTTTAGCACCAAAGCAAGTTTATATGTCCATACAAACTCCAGGTTTTATTTCTCACTGAATTGTTTTTTTGTTAGCTTATGTTCATTCTGTGATTGTTTCTTTTTTTTGTAAACCATTATTCTTGAGGATTGGTGACTTTTTGATCTTCTCTTGTAGGATTCCTTGCAATATTTCTTGAAAGGCAGGCAGGCTTGGTGATGCAAAAGCCCATGAACGTTTCATTATTATTGAAAATCTTTATTTTTCCCACATATTTCAATGATAATTTTGCAGGGTAGACTATTCTTGGCTGGTTGTTTTTGTCTTAGTATTTAAATATATTGTTCTATTCTCTGCTGCTCCTCAGGGTTTCTGTTGAAAAGTCTGATGATATCTTGTGGGGTGTATCTTTGTAGGTTGTTTATATTTTCTCTAGCTGTCATGAGACATTTTTGATCATTGAATTTTACTTGTTTTATTATAATGTGTCTTGGATTATGCATTTTTACTATGATAATTTTCAGTTTCTATTGACTTCTTGACCCTTGGTTCTTTTTTTGTGACTGATGTGGGAAGTTCTATGCTATTACATTTATATAAGTTTCCTATTTCTTTTTCCCCCTCTCTCCTTCTGGCACAACTATTATTATTATTTTTTTCTTGTTGTCTGGTATTTCTTTCAGGATTTTTTCTTTTCCTGAATCTATTTGTATCTCTTTTTTCTGTGAGACTCGCTTCTGGGTCTTGTCTTCATTTATGAATTTTATTCCTCTGTAAAATTGAGTTTGTTTACTGAAATATCCATGTTTACCTTTAATACCTTGACTATATTTTTTATCTCTTACATTTCTGCCAGGACTTTTTTCATGTCCTCAAACTCCTTGGAGTAGCATTCCTTTTTATTCATCACTTATTTTCTGACATCTTTCAGGTGCCTTTGGGTATTTTTTGTTTTACTGCATCAAATTCAGCTTTTATGTAACTATTATGATGTGTACTTATCTATTAATATGTTCCATTTCATATCAATGAGTTTATTCTCTAGGGAGCTACTGGTGGCTTTTTCTGTGGTATTAACATTTTTTGTTTGGGGAGACTTAGATATTTCATGAATTTCCTCTATGCTTCATATTTAACATTATGGCTTATTTTCATCAGATTTACTCCACAAGGGTGGTTGTCATGCTGCCCTTAGATCTTCTCAGTGGGACATTGAGCTAGTAGAGCTTGTCAAGATTTGCAGGAAGGCTCTTACACATTCATCTAGTCCTGATCCTGGTTCTCAGTGGACTGTAGCAGTCCCATTATTCAATGGAGGCAGTCCCTTGAAGCTGGCTCCCTTTTTTCCATAGCTCACTGAGTCCATGTTAGTATCTTTTAACTTTTAGAAAACTTTGAATTTGTAATAATGGAATTTTAGGGACATGATTCTGTCTTCATTCTCCCCTCACTCATCTTGTTGGAGGAATTCAATCATTATCTAAAAAATAAAACTGCCCAGTGATGAATCATAGAGGTCATTTCCCCCTTTAAGGACTGCTGCTGGATACTGCCAGGATTTCTAGGCAGATGAACCCCATGGATGATTAGTTCATTTCTTTTATTCTTGGAAATTCAGAATTGCTATAATTTTGCCTTCCTCCAACACTCTTTCAAGATCCCAGAGGGATTGTATACAAGAGTAGGAAGTGGATCTCTCCAAATACTTCCCTAAGCATTCAAAGTTTTTATTAATGTAATGATTATAATCAGGTTGTGATGAGGAGAGTAATCATGATATTATAAAATTAAGATATCCCGTGAGAGGTTATGAGTGATGTTATGTAGCTTTTAAATTTTCTTCTGCATAATCACCTACAATTTGTAGGTGAATGTATTATCATTATTCACAGTTGAGAATAAGAGTATAGTTTTTAGGTCCACATGGAGTGGTATTTACTCATTAAAATGAAGGAGGAATTGATACACCACAGCATGTAAGAGACCAACAGGATGACACATGAGAAGGACTACATGTTTTGACTGTTGACGTGAATGTCCAGCACAGGCAAATCAATGGAAAGTGCAGGTCAGAGTTTGTGGGGTGATTAGGGGCAACAGCTAAAGAGCATGACCTATTCTGGGGTGACAAGAGAGTTGACCTAACAGCCAGCACATGGAATACAATATAACTTTGACTCTTATCATGACTATCTAAGATTTTTGTATCTTTATTATCTTCTACTACATTTTTAGATTTAAAAAAAAGTTTCTGAATAAATTTGGATTTGAACAGAGAGATGTTTTTCATACGGGACCTGCCACATCAAACTGTATTTTCTCATTTCAAATTACTTCAGGCATTGAAAAACTTGGAGATTGCTCAGAAATAAAGTACATCTACCAGCAGTTGCATTCCTAGTCAGTGACCAAATCTTAAATTAGGATACATATTTCCACCCCCTTGTTTATAGAAGCATGATTCACAATAGTTAAGTCATGGAAACAACTGAAATGCCATTCAACAGATGACGACATAAAGAAACTATAATATATATAAATGCATATATAATTTTTCAGTGGAATACTAAAGAAGACATTTACAACCATCTGGATGGAAATGGAGGAAATGGAGTGGATAATGTTAAGTAAATAAGCTATAAAGAAAATTAGAAATACAGAAAGATTTCACTTATCCTTGGAATATAATGGAACAAAGCAAACAAGTGAAATATCCCAAACTATTATAGGAGACTATACTTGGCTACTTGAGAGAAGGAAGGAAAGAGGTAACAAGAAGTTGGCAAAGGGAACTAGAACGCTGATGGTGGGTATGGTGTGAAATACGTACAAAGTCTTGTTAAGTGCAAATCCATGGAGAGAGCAGGTCAGGAGTTGTTCTAGCAAGTTATAATTATGGAAGGTTTGTGCATTTAAAATATTGTCAACCATTTTAATTATTTAACCATTTTGTCTTTGTTTTAAAATTATTTTACTCAAGGAACATTGCATCATAACATTGTATGGATCTAAGGTTTACATCATTATAAATCAGCATCGGTATATAATACATTAAGTTCACCACCACCATTTCAGTTCTTCGCTATGAAATGATTCCCCTCTACTCAGCTGTTTTTCGATAACTTCCACCTCCTGTAATCCTGTCCTCGTGTATATCCATTCTTTGACTGTGTCCTTGATCTAGTGACTTGTTTCAACCAAAAAACATGACAAAAATAAGATGTTACTTCTTAAAGTGGATGCATATTCTCTGCTATCATCTTCCTGTGTATTGTTTCTCTGTCACCTATGTGGTCAGTGGAAGTGCTACCACGTGTTAGTTTACCAATAATTGTGCCCTGTGGCAGTGAATTGAAAAAAAAACATATGGGCAATATTTCACGAGGAACTGAATTCTTTTGAGTGCTACATAAGGGGACTACAAAAGAGTTTTCCCAATTAACCCTTCAAGGCACTGCAACCCTTTTGATATCATTATTGTCATAAAGGTATTCTGTCTTATTTGAGAAAATTAGAGTGATTTGAGTAGGTGTATAAGAGCAAATGGTTTTCTAGTTTATCAACTACATTAATAAAAACCGTCACTGAAGTAAATAGTCCCCTAAACATTAAATCTTCAAGTTTCTCTTAGAGACAAATTTTAAATGAGAAATGAGAGATAGACTCAGATTTTTGTAGAAGATAAAATACTTCCAAATTTGTATAATTAATTTTCTACACTTTCAGATGTGAACGTCAAAAAGTCACTTATCTATGTAGACATTGCAGTTCATATTGTAATATTTGATATTGTGCAATAGAAGCAATTTCTACCGATGACCTTCTGGAAAAGTAAAGAGTTCACACCTCTGGAAATGCATGTATTTTCTCTATTCCTCTGTTCATACTAGGAAGTTCATAGAGATTGGAAAAAATGGAACTATTGTGCTAATTATCACTTCAGTGCATTTATCCCTCAAGGGCATACACTATCAATAATTAGTGACTTCAGCCCTTCAGGATTATTATAGAGTTTGTCTTCATACCTGTGCCTCTCCTTCCATGGTCATCATCTGCATAAGGACATTCATGCCTGAATTTAACTTCTTAAGAGTCTTTAAGACAGTAATTCATCTTTTGTCACTCACCAAACAGGAGACAGAAGTGGATCCAAACTCCAATTATGACTCATCAGAGACCCACCACAGATAAGTGAGTTCCAGGGATATGAAGGATTGATAAGGGAATTCAGCGAGTGTCAGTATTAAGGTAAGTATGACAACTAAAAGGGATAGACGTTAGGTAGAGAGTATCATCTCAGACAACAATAGTTTGGTATTTTTCTGTGGTAGATTTAAGAACTTTCATTAAGATCTGTTTTCCTCCTCCACCAATTCTAGTTTCCATAGACATTGTCCACATCAGCAGGACATAGATCTCTACAAACTCCTACCTAAAATTCAACAATGGTCATGATGTGATTGTTATAATTATGGTGGTAATGAGGAGAGTAAGCTTAATATAACAAAACTTTATTGATGGTTTTCTTGTGACAGGCTTTGATTGATATACTATGTAGCTTTTATCTTATTTAAACCAATTTGATTAAACAAACATTGCATCATAAAATTATACAGGTTGAATGTGTGCATCATAGGAAATTCACATTATATATGCTAGATTAAGTTAACCATAATTTCAATTCTTCCTTCACTATACAACTGAACCCATATTAATTTTCATCTGCATATCCACCTTTTAGATATATGTATTTGAATAACCTACTTTACTGTTGAGGAGATGGTAAGAACACTGTGTTCATATTAATTCATTTCTTTTATCATGTCCTAGTACAAAACAATTATGATGTCAGTTTGAGATCTCAAAGACAAGGCACAGTTTTCCTATAATGGTGCTCTTCCTTTTCCACCTGTCTCTTCCTTTGTGGTCACATCAGATAGAATACCTGAAGCAAAGCCACTAGAGTCATTTATTATTGTTTCCCCAGTACTGTCAGAGTAATTTCTATGACATCAGAAACTAAAGCAAATATTCATATATGGTAAATTGCATTTAATATTGATTAAGTTTCTCTAGCTCAGAGGAACATAGTTGTCTCCATGTCTTCCGTACACTGAGGGCTCTTGTTTTTGTGATTTTTTCTTTTGGGGTGTTGTCTGTGATCAAAAATTAATGGAAATTTGTAATTTCTTCCTAATGCTTCTTCATAGAATGACAAGTTAATCTAACCATGGGTAGGAGATTATGAGATTCTCTGATCTGTAACAAAGTTATGCAGAACTTATGGGTAACATGAAGACCTAATATTTGAGATTGTCACATTTGTGAGGGCCTGTATTCTAAATTGTAGAAATTGACACCCTGGAAAGGTAGTGTCGATATTCAGCTTCATTTTCATGACAGCAAAACCATTAGAAATTCACATCATAACCTTGATTTTTCTGCTATGTCTAGTGACATTACAGTCTCATTCATCTTCCACAACATACTCAGGAACATGTTAATTTTTTCTTCTGGAGATGCTACAAATAATTTATTTTATGTGAAATTGATTTTATCGAAGCAACACTGCATCATAGCATCATATACACTTAAATTGTGCCTCATAGTGAATCTAATCTTTTTATACAAAATTAAGTTCACTTCTATTTCCCCTCTTCTTACTAAATGCAATTCATCCCATCTACCCAACTTTCCCTCCCTACCTTCCCTTCCTCTTACCACGACCACTGCTTTTATAGAATAAATGTCTACTTTTGTCGAATCTCATGTATTTCTCTAGTAGGTTTTTTTTACACACCACATGTGAGTGATATCATATGATGTCTGTCTATCTCCTTTTGTCTTATCTCACCAAGAATGATTCCTTCCAGGCTCTCTCATGTTGCTGCAAATGATCGGGTTTCATATATTTAACTATTATTCCATTGTGTAGATATATCACATTTTCTTTGTCCACTCTTCTTTTCATGTATATTTATGCTGTTTTCAGCGATGTACTCAAAATATTTTCTGAGGTAGCACACTGTATAATAAGTACTTTAATTACTCTTTTTCTCCTAAGCTAAATCACAAAATAACTTGACAAAGACATTAAGTCCCCAAGAATGCTTCCATCTGGATGCAGAGAGAACAATCTCTTCAAATGATACTATGATCAGGTTATGGTATGGACTTAATATATTTTATATTTACACTAAGAATCTAGTGCATTGGTGGTACAGAGTAGGTACACCCTTAAATTTTATAATGTCAAATAAAATGGAAACATTCTTCCCCAAATTACATTTCTGTGTAGCAAATCACCTGATCACTTTTGAAGTGTGCCAGCAGGTTTAGCTAACACTGAGATTGATGTCCTGTTAGATACTCTTGCTCAATGAACATCATTGATGACAGCAATGTCATTTATTTTTCAGATATTTTATGACTTGTGTGGTCATTGCAGAAGAGTTCAACCTGTAGAGCTAGAATGTGTTCTCTTCTGCATGCTGCTGCTCCTAAATTAGATATATAAATTCACACACACTTTAATGTTAGAAAGAAAATTTGCTTTGTAAAGTTTGTAATTAGTAACTGGAGAGATAGTTTTAATTCCCATAAGAGATAGAATTTGCTTCATTAAATAACATACAAAGATAGAAACAAAATGTTCAATAAAAATTAGAATGGACATAAGTGAAAAAAATCTAGTGAGATTCTACTTTTTTCTGATTGACAAATCAGGCTGTCTGACTGCTGTAGGTTTTCTGGTGAGATCCTAGAATTACAATCCATTACATCTTCCAAAATCTCCCACAGAGTTTGGTCTAGTGGTGAAACATGATCCCCGTAGGTCAAGAAATTATGAACAATAGGCTTCATTTTAGGAAGAAGTTTCCTCCTGTGAGATGCCCTTTACATAAAGACCGTGATTAGAAATCTAAGGTGTAGGTTGCAGTCATTGGTCACTGATCATTTCCCTATAACCATTACAAATAAATTTGTCCTACTCTTTTTCTACTGTTAATTTTAAGGAGCTATGACTTATAGCTGCAAAAAGTTTAACTTGCCAGTTGATGAAAAATTCATTTTAGCCATTGAAAGAAGGCAAGAGACAGCCTCAGTGTTATCTGTTGAAGATACAGTGCTAAATGTCTGGTGTCTGTCCTCAGGGAGCTCACCATTTAGAGGATCCCCATTGGTGTTATAATGTTCTATTAATCTAGTTTAAAGGGTAGAAATGATGGTATTGTCTTAATCTATACTGACAGAGATATTTAATTTTTTAATGTCATTATAGATTATTATAAATGACTCTCTTAGAGTTAATTTCCATATTCTTTTAAGTTTTTGTTTTGTTGCATTTCAATCTGATGTTGAGATATAATTTTAGTTCCCTGTTGGTTTCTTTTTTCCATGTTTTTTATGAATCGGATTTTTGTTCACAGCATATCTTGATTCCAATTCATAGAGTGTAGATTCAGGTTATTGGGTTATTTGAAGCTTAAAGTAACTTGATTTCTTATTTTCAGCTTTTTTTCTCTAGCTATTGGGCTACTGAGGGGAGAGATCTACACAATCGACTGCGAAGAAAGATAACTGGTTGAAGGGACAGATGGACCATAAGTGAAGAGAAACATTTCACATTAGTCTTATGTCAGTAAATTACTAGTGCTGTCAGGTGGTCAAGTTGTTTTTTACGGAAGGAATATTGCATTTTGACATTTATAGTTTTAAATCATACACCATTATAAATCAAGAAATAATGATCCATATATGACAAATTAATTTCACCACCAATAGTTCAATTCTATCCCTCACTATATAATTGACCCTATTTTACCCACTAGTTCTCCCTCCCCCTTCTCTAGTAACCACAGATTTGGTCCTATAAGATGGAA
>RJWH01011113.1:0-13614 GCA_004363575.1 Solenodon paradoxus | reverse complement strand
GGGGCTGTGCAGGGTGTGGGCGGGCTGGGGCAAGGAGGGTGGGGCTGAGGAGGGGTGGGGCTGGGCAGAGTCAGGGTGGAATGGGCACAGGTGCGTGTCTGAGGCCCAGGTGAGGTTGGTGCAGCTACGATTCGGTTCCATCTGAATGAGGTGAGCATGAGTGCTGTGGGGAACAGCTCTGAGGTTGCTGGCCTGGCCTGCAGCTCACTCCATGACCTCTGTTTCAGGGTCCCGCCCCAGACCCGCTCTCTTCTGCTCTTTTAGGGGTTTTGTAGGGTCACCCAATGGAACAGACCCAGTTAAACTTGAATTTGTGAAATAGCAAAGACACTTCTGTACCGTGGTCCTCATATCGCAGGGCTGTCCTGGCGCTAGGCCTCTGACCGGCTCTGGGTGACGCACCTCAGTGACGCCCGGGCCTCTCTGCCGTCCCACAGCAACTCTGACCCAGGAGGCACTGCCAGGGCCCGGCCAGCGCCCAGCTCAGTGACTAATGCAGAGCCTGGGTCAGTGACTGGGGCCACTGGGTCCAGGGCCAGAGAGGCCCTGAGCCTCCGAAGGGTGGAGGCCCTGCTGCTGCCACGCTGGCCGCCCCCGTGCCCCGGGTCCCAGACCTGCCTGGTAGGTGGGTGGCTTCCCCCTGCAAGAATCTGCAAAAGCAGCCGAGTGGAGGGCAGACGTGGTGGTGTCGGCCAGCTTGCTCCCTAAGTCCACTTATTTGGCTGCTTGGCTGCCCGGCCAGGCTCCCGGGCTGGGGACTTGCTGTCCCTGGGGTTCCAGGTGCGTTGAGCCTGGCCGTAGGTGCAGCTGCAGGCTGCGGGCTTCTCTGCTGGAGGGGTGAGCCCCAGACGCGGTGCCGCGCCGCGGGGTCGCAGGCTTCGGCGCGTGGCCCGGGCAGCAGCCGCCAGAGGCTCGGTGGGCCCACGCCCTGAGACTGCCCTTGCACAGGCATGTCCGACTTCAACTACCTGCATAGCAACTGCTTTGAGCTTACGGTGGAGCTGGGCTGTGCGAAGTTCCCCCCCGAGGAGGCCCTGTACCCGCTCTGGCAGGACAACAAGGAGCCGCTGCTCAGCTTCCTGGAGATGGTGAGTGCCTGCCCTCCGCAGCCCGGGGCCACACGGCTGCGCCGGGGGTCTCTGAGGTGCGCGCAGATATGTGCCTTGTTGCTTAGCTAACGTCCACTCGCTCAGTTTGAAGGCCTCCTCCCTCGGGCCTGGCCTGGGGGCACACATCAACAACATCCCCCCCATAGCAAGGTCCTCTGGCTCAAATTGGCACTTGGAACAAGGGGAGAACAGGCCTGCCCAGGGGAGCCCCTGAGCCAGCCCACGGGGGCTTCCTGGAGGAGGCAGCACCAGCCAAGTTTTGAAGGAATCGGAGAAATCCGCCAGTATGGCGGTGTCCCACAAGGGCCTCGTGGCTGTGGGAACAGGGCGGCATGGGGTGATATCTCTGGGAAGGGCGTATCGTGTGATCCACCTTTTGGGCTCAGAGGGCAGGGCACAGGCTGGCGGGGAGGGGTGTGACGGCCAACCGAGGGCAACTCCCATCTTGGGGTGGCAGTCACCCAAAAATAGGCGGGTGTGTGGGGAGGGGAGGCGTGGAGGCGTGGAGGCGTGTCTAGCTGAGCCTTGGCTAGACAGACGCAGAGCCACGTTTCTCAGCGGCCTGTGTCTGTGGGGACTAGAGGCCAGAGGTGGGTGTCTGCAGCCTGGCACCGGCTCGCTGTGACTCTAAGGGTGACCTGCGGGAAAGGAACACAGGTCAAACGGAGGCGACCGTGGCTCTGTGGGAGCCTCTGCTGTGTTCCCAGTGTTTCCCAGTGGCACAGATGCCAGGGCCGTGTGTCCTGCGGAGAGCGGGCCGCCGGAGCGGGCTGTGCCTGGGCAGCACTGAGGGCTGCCCACTTCCAGCGGGAGTGAAAGGGGGCCAAGCACCGGCTTCGTTCTGGTCACAGTGACTGAGCCAGAGGCGGGGACAGAGGGTCCGAGTGGCGGGGCTGCCGGGGTCACCCAGCCACAGCCAGACCCCGCTCTGCTCTCGCCCTGGTGTTCGAAAGACCAGGAACTGTCCTCCAGCAAGACCCGCGCAGAGCGCATCCCAGCCAGCGGCAGGGAGCAAGGCCGAGAGCCGGGCGTGAGCCGCTCCCCCGTGTGCCCGCCCGGTGGGCCCTCCAGTCCTGGCGTGGGGCCAGGCCTCCCCGCTCGTTTCATTTTACGGCTGTCTGGTGAAAATGAGTTTTAAGGAGTCTTAAATGGAGCTGGGATCGCTCCGTGGATATTGCATGTGAAGTCTCGGCATATCAAGATTTAATAGCGGTCTGGGACTGCGGAAGGCCGGGCAGCGCGCAGCCAGGCGTGGCCGGCCCCTGAGAGGACGGCCGTGCCTTCTGATAAGGATCCAGTCTGTCCGGACCCATTGAGGCCTCTCCCACACTGATCCTGTCCAGGCGTCTGCAAGTCCCTGGGTGGAGGGAGGGGGCACGACCGCGGCTGCTTCTCTGCCCGTCATCCGCAGGGAGAAGACTCAGGCCAGGATGACACCTAGCCAGAGCAAGCTGACATTAAGGAGGCCCCACAAAGCGTCCAGCCTCTGCCAGGGTTGGGAGGACGGGCAGACAGTGACAGTCCAGTGAGGTCAGGGCTGGGAGAACCCTGACCCAGACTGCGGGCCCCTGGGGAGCCCCTGGTGGGGCCAGTCACCAGGGAGGGCGTCCTGGAGGAAGGGGAGCTGTGTCTCGAAGGGGAGAGGGAGCAGGCGAGGTGTTCCGAGCAGACGAAAGGGCAGGACAGCGGCTCAGAGGCCTGGGCAGATGTGCGGGCAGCTGCCCGGAGAGGACAGCCTCCCTGGGACTGAGCCCCCTCCGTCCAGTCATCCTGACCCTCAGGACCCTCAGGGAGGCCAGGTCCCACTGGCTCTGGTTACCAGGTGGAGCCCTGAGGTGTTAGCAGGGGCTGTGAGAGGCCAGGCGACGGAGCCACCGGACCCTCCCTCGGGCAGGGCTTGAGGCACTCGTGGGCCCCCGTGGGGTTGATGCCGAGGGCTCCAGAGATGGGCTTGCCGGCCGCCCTGAGCACAGAGAGGGAACCGAGGCTCTTCAAGAGGGCAGGCGAGGGGCCTGGGCTCAGGGAGACCCCAGAGACCCTGGCTCAGCGGAGAGTCGGTGGGCCGGCCGGGGCCGTGCTCTGACGGCACGTGGCGTGTCCACTCCTGTCCCGGTCCCCTCAGGTTCACCGGGGCATCAAGGGCGTGGTAATGGACAAATTCGGCAAGCCGGTCAAGAACGCCCGGATTCTGGTCAAGGGCATCCAACACGACATCACCACAGGTGGGCCCCTCCTGACCCCCCGGCCTGGGGGCGCTGGGGTGGAGTCACTGCTCTGCTCACCACGAGCCTGGACCCTGTTCACCCCGAGCGGCCTGGCGGGTCAGGGTGTGCAGGGAGCCAGATCCGGGGTCTGCGCCGCCCCGAGAGAGGACTGCTGTGGTCCGGCCCGGGGAGAAGACTCGGATCTCAGCTGTGGGAAGACAGTCACTGCACAGAGTCCTTCAGGGACCTGTGGGAAGGCACTGCCTTGGTTCACACCCTGAAGTGGCGCCCACTGTATCCTAGCTGATGAAAGATTAGCGTAGGCTGTGATGTGAGCTACTGTGGACACACCCAGGGCAAGGAGGGACTTGCTACCTGTGTGGGTTGGGTATGGGGGCAGGGATGGTCTGGGAAGGCTTCAGAGAGGAGGCGGAGCCTGGGCAAGGTTTTGAGGGATGAAGAGGAGTTTGGTTGATGAAGGAGTACAAAGAACAGTCCAGGTAACTGCAGGGACTAGTGCCAGTTTGCGGTCTACCTGCCCCTCAGGCTCATGCTCCCCATCTCAACCCCACAATCCATTGATCTGAGCCCAGTCTGAAGCCCTGGTCTGAGAATCATTTTTATTCTGTGTCCAAAGCCCCAGATGGTGACTATTGGAGACTGCTGCCCCCAGGGTCCCACATCGTCATTGCCCAAGCCCCCGGCTACTCCAAGGTCATCAAGAAAGTGACCATCCCCACCCGGATGAAGCGGGCCGGCCGTGTGGATTTCATCCTCCAGCCTCTGGGGCCGGGAACCAAGAAGCCCCTCCCCGGGCCTCAAGACCCGCCGGGAGGTGCGGGCACTCAGGGGGGCACCCAGGAGCTCGACCAGGCACCCCAGGGGCGGCGTGTGGCCGATGGGAGCAAGCCGTGGTGGTGGGCCTACTTCACGTCGCTGAGCCCGCACAAGCCACGTTGGCTGCTCAAGTACTAGGGCCTGCGCGCCCGGGTCCACCCGCCTGGGGTCTGCTGCCTGGGGATGGGGTGCTGGGGGCGCCGGCTCTGACCTGCCTTCCACACACCCCACAGAGCCGTTTTATTAAAGTTTTTTATCACCTTCTAACGTGATGAGGGGCTGTGCTGTGAGGAGCCCGCTGGGCCTGCTACCGAGGGCCACCCTGGCCTCGTCCACCTGGGTGTCCCTGATGTGCAGCCACACAGGCTGTCTGTGCTGGTCCTTCCCTGGTCCCGGGCCTCAAAGCCTCCGCCGTGCAGATGGGGAAGCAGGGCCAGCACAGGCGGTGAGGCGGGTGAGCCTGCGGTGCGTGGGGTGGGAGCCAGGGAGAAAGTCCAGGGGAGACTGGCTAGGAATGGGGGGCAGGCAGCAGGCAACCCTGAGGTGGGGCAAGGCCTCCAAGGCAGGAGAGCTGGCTGACAGTGTGCTTGTTTATAGGCACAGAGAGGTTAGGTGACTAATCCATGGTCACACAGCTGGGGCTGGAACCTGGGGCTCTGCTTCAAGGAGCCAGGCTCTGGGATCACGCTCTTCTCCACTCTCCCACTGCCTGTTCAGGTGGGATTCATCACACACACACACACACACACACATGCACACTTCCAGGCTTGCAGGAATTAAGGGGCGCTCCCGCCCCCCAGGAGCTCCTCTGAGTTAGGATGGGAGGCTGGAGTGGTCCGCAGGCTGTGCTTCTGTGTGGGGTTCCGGCAGGCCCCGGGGAGCTGCCGGCGCATCAGAAGGCGACTGGGCCTCGCTTTAGTCCCAAGGAGTCGGCTGGAGAGCAAGGATGGCACCTGGGAGAGAAGGGCATCCTGCGCCACCAGAGGAACGATTTATGAGCAGGAGGGGATGGTACGTGCATTTGTACGTGAATCACGGTAGCAGCTAACTACACAAAGTCAGGTTACCTAAGAACACAAGAGCATTGACAGAGGCGGCTTCCACAGGAGCGGGGAGCCAGAGCCAGCCAGCGCCTCGGCGACAAACACGCAAACCTGGTCTCAGAGCAGTGCGGTCCGCAAAGTCGCGATGGAGGCGCAGAAAACACTTCCGACTTCCTCTAGAAAGGACATGTTCTTTCGAAGGCCCGCTGGGCAGTTATGCACACCGGCAAAGTAAGACAAATCAGAAAAGCTCAGAAGGTTGACAGTCTGGCCTGTTCCAGACCAGTTAGGACGACCAATACAAGTCTGGCCGGCCGCCTCCCCGCCCCAGCCCGCAGCTCCGGGCACGCGCTCCGCTCTGCTCTGCTCTGCTCTCCGAAGCCAGTGCTGTCTTCAGGGGGATCTAGCCCAGGGCAGCGGGAGACCGCAGGAGACAGGCCCCGGGGAGGAAGCCTGGCCATGGAGAAGAGTGGGGCTGCGGGCAGGTGCGGCTGCTCTGAGGGAGCCCCTGGGCCATCAGTCTGGATCTGGGCGCCAGGCACGCGGTTCGTCTCCCCTCCGTTCACAACCCCTGCAGGGAACCCGGCCATCCCAGGAGAGGGGCGGGAGAGTTTTCATCCCGGGCTCACAGAGCTAGTGAAAATGACTCTGCAGCCACAGAAAAGGAGGGAGGGCTGGGGCACCGGACCGACTCTGCTTTCACTGTGGTCAGAGGTGCTGGGGCCCATCTGAGCACAAGAAAGCAAGAACCACTGTGGCCACACGGAGGCGTCCTGGTCATCAAAGCCTTCGACCCTGTCATCACCGAGAGGCAAGGAGGACAATAAAGGAGCCAGCTTACCAGCTTAAGAAAGGCTTTGCTGTTTTTAAAGGAAAGGTGCAGGCAGGAACAAAGATGAGCAGGAGCAGGCAGATAGGAAGAGAGGAGCAAGAAGCGTTCTATTCACTTGTGTTTAGTTGTACATCCTTGTCGCTGCCCTGGCCTGGGTGGGACGCGAGCCTGAGTCGCTGGGGTGTATGTGGACTACGGTTGACTGGAGGTGGTGGGTGTAACCACTGCTCCACCAGGGTGCTCCTGAAAACATTTTAAAGACTCCACGGCGATCAACTTGAAGATCTAGAGAAAAGGCATTGCTTCCTGGAAAGACAGAAATTAAATGTAAGAGCATGTGGGTACGAATGAAGGAAGTGACCCCAGGAAGTAGATACTTGAGCAGAGCAGAGCTGAAGGGCTGGTGGCCGTGGGCCGGTGGCCGTGGGCCGGTGGCCATGGGCCGGGGCGGGCTCGGCCGTCCTTGGTGATGAGAGGCTCTGGAACTGGACGGACTCATCTCCGTGTTTTGAGGCCGGGAGAAGGCTCCCTGGCAGGACCGTCCGAGGGCACGTGTCCAGAGCCGTGCAGGTGGCTGCTGACCGAGGGGACCCACCCTGCCCCGGGAATGGTCACAGCGGCCTGGCTCCCCTCCGCTGTGGTCCCAGCGCCTGTGCACTGCGGGAGGGTTCCGTGCCGGGTCCCGGTGGGGACAGGGAGGGACTGGGGAGGGGCCTGTGGGGAGGGTGCGGCAGGGGCTGAGGGTGTCCCGGTGAGCCTCTGCCCGCACTCATCGAAGGGGGCCCCGTTTGTGGGGGTGTGCACCGTCCGGGCCCCCACCAGCTGGTTGTTCACAGGGAGGACAGGGCGGTCGCCAGCCCAGGGGGAGAGCGGGTGGGTTCTTGGCCCTGGGAAGTGGGGCTGGGTGGCCCCCAAGCACAGGAAGTGGCAGGAAAGGGTGTCGGAGCCGGGGGTGGACAGCGGGAAGCGATGTCCTGTCGCCTTGGGGCCCAACTCTTCCTGCATGCAGGGGAAGACGCTGTTTAGTGAGGTTCGGGGGACTCACCCAGAAGTGGGCGGCAGCTAAGAAGACCAGGGACGTGGGCCCACGGGGACCCTGTGCCCTGCCCGCCACTCCCAGCCCAGCCACAACCCTGGAACTTTCCGCAGCGCTAGCCCTTGACTGGAAACGACCTTCAGGGTCTCCTAGACACGGTCTCTGAGGGCTGACGGGACTGGGGCGAGGCCTCCACAAGGACCACATGCTGCTTAAGGGCTTCTCAAGGGGCAAAATGCTTCCTGAAAGGGGCGTTTCTTCCTCAGGCTGTCACCGGTGTGGCCCCAAGACCAGCCAGGCCAAATCCTCTCCCTTCCCCAGGCAGCTCCTGGGACGTGGCACGGTCCTGTCAGCTGACCTCCTCCAGGTGGACAGTGCACAGGGGTGGGGACAGCTGGGGCCCGTCTGTTCCGGGCAGCAAACCGTAAGCCATGCTCCAGCGAGTTTATGAGAGTCATTTTTCTCCTTCCATTTTCGTGTAAATCTAATCTTTCAAGGGCGGACTCCCTCCTAGTCCCTTGTTAAGGTCTTTCATCAATAATAATATACGATCAATTACTCAGTGGTAATGATGAGTCGGAGAGCCGAGCGAGTCCCCTCGGCCTGTGTCTGGCGCACAGGCAGGCAGCGTGGTGGGCGCTGGCCGGGCCCTTGGGCCTTGGACTTCGTGTGGAGATTAAATTTATACACAATTCAGTTTATGAAATATCCAAAAGGGCGTTTCGGAGCCCAGCCCTGAGGGGCGCACGGCCGGCCATCAGGGCCCGGAGGGTGAGTGGCTGAAATTGCCTTTGGAGGTCGCCCGTCGTGCAGCTCTGCGTCCACGCAGATAATGTTTTGTCATCAGAAAGTCGAGCTCCATAAATTCAGCATCGCCCAATTCAATCAAGGGAATCAGAGCCTGTTCCAGCCGGTCTGCGCCTCACAGCTGGAGCAGAAGCCTGACGTCCAGACGACCCGCAGCCCGGGCCCGCCAGGCCCCAGGTCCCCACCCCACCTGAGGGGTCACGGGCGCCGCCCCCTCTCCGACCAGCATAGTGATTCCTGATGGTCCTCCCACGGGTTGGCTCACGGATGGAGTGTGGGGTGAGGGCCACTGGGAGGCTGGCCTGGCGGTGGCCTGGGTCCTGGGGGAGGAGTCTGGGGGATCATGGTGGAGCACAGCTGTGTCCATGTCCCGGCCACACTGCGGTCGGGACGCCTGTCAGACGTTGACTTGAAATGGTGGTCCTGTGACGCCTGACCCAGCCGGCAAGGCCCATGCAGCCCTCACCAGCCCCCATCAGGATGAGCCCTCCGTCCCAGGGCCCTGAGAGACCAGGGGAGGGGCTGAGCGAGGGGACAGGGTGGTGTGTCAGTAACAAAGCAGTGCAGCCCCGCTCTGCTCCCAGCTGGGCCAGGGGTCAGGCTGCAGGGAAGGTACCCTCCTCCCGCCACCCTCCTCCCGCCACCCTCCCCCTCCTATCACCTCCTCCCCTCCCCCGCCACCCTCCTCATGTCACCCTCCCCCTCCTGCCACCTTCCTCCCCTCCCTGCGTCACCCTCCTCCCCGTCACCCTCTCTCTCCCACCCAGCGTCTGAGCTTGGCCTCGTCACCAGCTCAGTGGGCCTTTCACGGTCCCATGCTGCTCTGACAACCAGACTCCTGGGCCAGAAGCAGGGTCCGGCTCAGGGCTCACTCAGCGCCGAGCTGTCACCCGCAGTGCTGGGGTGGCCGGTGACCTGCAGCGCAGCCCAGGAGCGCTCTTGCAGTCCTGGGGCGAGGAAGGCACGGCCACCCAGGGCCCTGGTCCCCGGGACTCCTGCCGCCTGCAGCCTTGTCTGTCGGACCCTCTAGGGGCCAGCAAGGCACGCCTGTGGGACTGCTGACCCTTCCTGGAGCTGCTCCCTCTACTGGCCTGGGCCACGGTCTTCCCAGCACGATGGCCTCTTCTGGGTCCCTCAATGGCTTCTGCTTCCCTCCTGAAGGTGCTGCAGAGGGAGGGCGGGCCCTCAGGGCCGAGGACCTGCCAGGCAGCCCCAGGCCTTTGGTGCCCTGGTCCAGGGGAAGGCCCCCGGCCAGGCTGCCGGCTCTTGGGGCTGCGTTCCTGCGTGGACCGTGCTGGAAGGTTCAGACAGGTAGACGTGCATTTGCAGGTCAGTTGTGGACGTCACCGGAGGCCTGGAGTGGCCGCGGGAGCTGCTGGCTGAGCAGTACTGACCAGTAAGGCTCCTCCGTTGTACTCAGGGCCCCCGGGCACCGCGGCCCTGTCCTGAGAGGGACAGCCGTGCCCCACACGATGCCCGCAGCCCGAGACCGCGTGACGGGCGGGCCTGGTGCACGAGCCCTCAGAGCGTCCCCCTTGCTCGGCCCTCTTCCTCAGGCCGGGGCCTCGGTGGAGTCAGGGGCCCCAGGGGCTCTCTGCAGGCTGCAGTCGGTGCGGGGGTGGCAGCACCCCGAACTTGGTGCTGGGAAATGGGACTTCAGATTCTGGGGGTCCCCATGCCCAGGGCATGAGCTGCTTCCAGGGCTGCCCCGAGGCAGCAGTGCTGTGGCTTCTGCCCCGGAGCTGCAGGGCCCGGTGAGGGTCGCGGTGCCACACTCCCTCGGCAGCCCTGGGGACACCCCGTCCTGCCCGGGCCGGCTCCTGGGCGTCTGCGGCGGGTGGCCCCCTCTGAGCCTCCGCAGAGCGTCCGGTGGGTGGCTGTGGGGGAGCCCCGGCGCCTGGAGACAGGGCTGCATTTGGAAGCAGGCCCTTTGCAGATGTGATCAGGCTAGGTGCGGTGGTGAGCAGGTGGCCCTAAGCCAGTGAGCGGGCTCCTTGTAAGGAGAGGGTAGACACAGGCACACAGAAGGCAGAGACGGGAGCACGACAGCTGCGAGCCAGCTCCGGCCTCACCGGAAACCGGGAGGGCAGCGAGAGGCTCCTGGACCCGCAGACGGGCAGCAGACGGGCAGCAGACGGGCAGCAGACGGGCACAGCCCTGCCGGGCCTGGCTCCCACCTGGCCTCCAGAACCGGGAGACAAGAATTTCTGCTGTTTGCAGGAGTTCTGTGGGTTACAGTCCCGCCCCTGGTTACGTGACCCGGGAAATGCACGGGGCCCTTCCATGCGGGGCTGGTCCTTCCTTTTCTCCTGGACGTGGTTTGCAGGACAGGGGTCTGAGTGACTCCTCGGGGCAGAGAGCGTCCGGCTTCTCCCCGGGGCCGCCCTGGAGCTGACTCCCGGGGAGCCGCGTGCCCTGGGTGCAGTGGGCCACACCTAATCTGTTTGCTTTGCGATTCTCTCCCCTCAGTGGACACAAATTGACTTGTCTCGGCTGGGGCCGCCACAGGGTCTTCTCATCAGGTCAGCTGCTGGGTTTAAGGACGGGCGGGGCGGGCCCGCGGCGGGGAGGCCGACGCACCCTCTGGACGTAGGCTCCCAGCGAGAGCGAGGGCCGCAGCCCAACGCTGCCCACGCAGGACGCACAGGACCCTGACAGGCCCCGGCGTGTGGTCGGAGGAAGATTACGGGCCACATCCCACACCAGCGGCCCGGTCGCGCTGAGTTCTCCTTCAATACAAGGTCCTAATGGACCCTGGGCAGCGACGAGGGCGAGCCGGCACCAGACTTCCAGAGCCTCTGGCCCGGTCACGGCCTCCTGGCCAGGCCTGCCCGCGGCCCGGCGGGCTCAGACGGCCTTGCAGGGAGCGAGGAGCCGTGCTGTCCCCAGGAGGACAGAGAAGCCTGGTCGCCCCAGAACCACCCTGCCGAGATTAATATGTAAGATAAACGGACCCTGGAGGCACGGAGCCAGGCCCCAGGCCGGGTCAGAGGTCAGGTCCTCAGGTGCAAGAAACATTTACGGAACACAGGTCACTGTGTGCGGTCAGACAGGCCAGCCTGGTGGCTCCAGCCCTGCCTGGTGGCCCTGCAGCTGCACACAGGGGGTCAGCAGAGCGGTCGGAGCCGACTCATGACCGGACGGAGAGGCCCAGAGAGCTGTCTGCCGCTGCTCTCGCTGCCTGAGCACATCAGTGTCACCGGTCACCGGGCTCCAGCCCCGCCCCCCGCAGACTGAGGGGGCAGCCCAGCCCCGTAACCCCTGTAACAAGAGCTCGCTGCCGCGCTGGGGGCCCTGTGCCACGACCCTGCAGTTTACCCGAGTCCCTCTTGGAGAAAGGGGAGCCCTCTCCTCCCTCTGCTGGGCCCGGCCGGCTGTCTAGCCCACTTGGCAGGCACAGTCGGACTCCCAGGACCAGTGTGGGAGGGCGACCCAAAGAAGCTCTGTCCTGGAGAGTCTGGAGCCGGGGGCCCTGCAGTAGGGGAGCCTCTCCCCCATCTCAAGCTCACAGCCCAGCGGCCGCCTCACTGTGGACCATGAGCCTCCCTAACCGGCCTCGGTGAGGCGGTCAGCACAGACCCACGTCCAGGCCCAGCCCTGAGCTCCCACCCCACCATGGGGGCTCCGCGGGCCGGGGCTCAGCGTCACCCAGACTCTTAGGAGAGGGGGCCGTGAGGAGCAGGGGGTGGGCACGTGCTGAGGCCCAGACCCTGGTCTCGGAGAGACAGCTGGCCGGCCTGGGGAGGAGGACGCTTTGCAGGGACGCACGGCTGATGGCTTCCCCAGCGACACCGGGCTTCTCTCCGCGACCCCCTAAAGCCCTCCCGAGAAGGTAGGGCCTGGTGACCAGCTGCCTAGACAGGGCCTGCCCAGGAGTCCGTCTGCACCGGCCCCGCGTCAGAGCTCAGAGATGAACCAGAGGGAACTCTGAGAGGGCATTGTCCCTGGCCCCCTGCCGTCCTCCCTGTGTGTGTCTGGGGGGCCCTCGGGGGCTGGAGGTGCCCTTGGAACTGGAGAGAAGCAGCCCAGGGTGACAGTGGAAAGGCTGCTTTCCTGCTGGACGCAGGACACCACTCGCAGAGGGACAGCCTGTCCCTGCACTGTCCGGGCCCTGCCGGCCAGCTACATGCTTTCCCGTGTCTGGGGACACCAGTCACCGCAGAGGGCGGGCCAGGCAGCTGCCCCGACGTGCTGATGTCAGCCAGAGCTGGGGCTCCTGAGGCCCCGGCGGGGAGGGTGCACGGCCTTGCCCCACCCTGCCGGCCCTGGGAGTGCTCTGGGGGCTGCGCTGGCGGGGCCCCTGTACTGGGCACCTCCCCGCGTGTCCGGCGACACTGTGGCCGGTCTGCACGCAGCACACGAGGAGTAGCCAGTGGGGCTGCTCTGCCCTTGCTGCCCGGAGGGACAGGCCAGGTGAGGGCTGCATGAACTCACGGAGACGGCATCGGAGGGAGCAGCCTCCAGGGGGAGCTCCTGAGAGGACCGCTCTCCTGGTGAGGTTTACAGGGGAGATTTGTGGGGTTCGGGAGAGTCATTGATGAGCCAGTGATCGCACAAAGCTCCTGATCTAGCACAGCGGGTGCCCTGGGGGGCTGGGGGCGGGCAAGGGGGAAGCCCCGCCTGCAGGGAAGTGGGGGCCCTGGGTCCGGGCTCCTGGCCTGTCTGCTGGAGATGCAGAGAAGCCCCTTTGCTGACCTTGCCAGAGGTTGGTCCTGAGGGCCTGGAGGTGCCCACAATCCCCTCCAAAGTGTCCCTAGGGGCTGTCTGCCTGTGCAGTGTGGGCAGGAGGGGTGCACATTCATTTCTGTCTCAGTTCCGGAGCCCAACCCAGGCCCTGCGCCCTGGCCAGCCTCCGCATCACCCACAGCCGGAGCTGGCACAGAAGGCCGGGCCCCGAAACCCGAGCCTCACCCCAGGGCCACCCTGAGACTCCAGGAAGCCTGGCATCAGGAGGCGCCCTGGCTGGGTGAGCCCAGAGGAGAAACCGAGGCAGGGAGAGCCAGGGGAGACCTGACCAGAGGCCGCGCTCTGCTCCTGCGGGAAGGGGCTCCCCCACTGTGCCCCCGGGGCCTCCCCGAGCTTTCCCGGCACCAGGCCAGGAGAGCCAGGCAGGGGCTCCACCTCACCGGGAAGCCGGTGCCCTCATTGGGCCGTCGGCCCTTCTTCCCGTGCCGCCCCAGCCCACAGCCGGCGCCGCTTTCTAAATCGGGAGCTGGGCGGGAGCCTAATGCATGTGGTTACCTGCCACCTTCTTCGCTCCTTCCTGAGCAAAGGCCTTTCCCCGACACTGAAGGAGCAGAGCGGCAGAATGACGCACATGAACGAGGGGGAGCCCGAGGGTCCCTGCCAGGCAGGGTTCCTCACAGGAGTTCCCCGGGGCGGCGGGCACCCTGCCGCGACAGGTGCCAGTGCTCGGAGGGCCCTGCCTCGTGCTCGGAGGGCCCTGCGAGGCCTGCTGGCCTGGGCGGTGTCGGGGCAGACGGGGCTCCGGAAACCCCAGAACCGCAACCTCGCCTCTGCTCGCTCCACAGCTCGGGCGTGGAGGGGGAACCTGCCCCTTCATCCTCTCTGACTCATTTCTCTAGGATGGCCGGAGGGCCCTGGGTAGTGCCATCCTTTCCAGTCTCTGCCGCCTGCCCCCATCTGGAGTCTAACCCACAGGCACTGCCTCTTTACCCACAGCCTGGCAGTCTCACCTCCTGTCCACACTGCTTCCCCCAGACCTGCCTGCTCAGACTTTGTCCCT
>RJWH01011112.1:0-13616 GCA_004363575.1 Solenodon paradoxus | reverse complement strand
CTTACAATGCTATACTGTATTTATTGATGCCATAAATATATGCCTCCTGTTTACAAGAAAATCTGTATATAAACGGACTCTGGCAGTTCAAACCTGTGCTGTTCATGAGTCAACTGTTATTTCTGGCCAAAGTGGCTAATGAGATTCTCTTCAGCCCCTTCCTCCCATTTTACCAGTTGATATTATCAGATGTCAACCGAAATGTAAACAAGGTCTGCTTGATCAGTCAACCCAAACCTGGACTTTTAAAAATTGTAGTTTTCAAACTTCATGCTTTTAATGTAACTTTTATATGGCACCATCCAAATCCAGGAAATGATTGTATAGCTCATGGTGCCTGTGTTTCTGGTATTGGAACACCTTGTTTTTATGCTTTCATATGTTTGTTATAAAGGATCAAATATGTTCTTGCCAAGGCTTAGGTGCTAGTGTTTTCGAGACTTGAATCTTAAAACATTTTGAAGCGTTAATGAGGTTTGAATGTGCACTTTCCTGGCTGTGTTTACGTTCCATGATCGTGCTACACCATCATGACTGCTGAGCCCGTGACTGATTCGTTAAAGGTTGCCAGTCCCTCATTTTGCCATTGACTTTAGTTTTTGGAAGCAATTTTTTATATTTAGTTGTTCATTTTGGTTGTTTCCCCCAGCCCTGGTCATAAACCCAGGCCCCTGGGCTTTATGTGTACTGTGCCACCAGGGCACACTGCCACTGACTTTCAGTTTGCTCCCTATTTGACTCAGGGACAGAGTTTGGACAAAACCATTCCTACCTGGTGACTGTTAGGTGATCCATGGGAAATTAATTAACAGGTATCTTTCTCACACAACAGGTACCCAAGGCTCTCGTTGTAATGGGTAGTTAGAAGCACGGGATTTGAATGTGGGAGGGACATAACCAAGACAATAGATTTACATTTAGATTTACATAGTTTTCATTTACCACACATGCAGTTCCCCACATTATTAATAGCTTGCACTGGTGTTGTACATTTGCCCAAAGTAATGAACCAACGTTGACACGTTCTTATTAGCTAAAGTCCATATTTGATTCACATTTCCTCAGTTTTCCATTAATGTCATTTTCATATTCCAGGATACCACATCACATTTAGTTGTTATATCTTCTTCGACTTCTCTTGGCTGTGACAGTTTCTCAGACTTTCCCTTGGTTTAGATGACATTGGTAATTTTGAGCAGTACTAGTCAGGTATTTTGTAGACCATCCTTTAATTGGGATGTGTTTCTTTCTCCGAAGATCAGACTGTGGCTGTTGGGTTTTGGGAGGAGACCTGGAGAGGTGCGTGCCATATCATTGCCTCATATCTGAAGTGCGTGTTAACTCACAGTTGGTATTGAACTTAATCACCTGTCTAAATTAGTGTTTGCCAACTCCTGTCCTGTAAACTTAATGTTTTTACTTCTTTTCCGTACAGTACTCTTTGGAGACAACTCACTAAGTGTAGCCCAAGAGATTGTCTTTTAAATGCAAGATTCCAAAAATATCTTTCTGGCTGATTGGGACCTTGTCCGTTAATTTTTGGTATCTCCTTTTACATTTTTTGGCTTGGCAAGAACTCACTTGCTAAAATGTTGTTTTTTAAGACAATTATTTTTCTTAAAGGAAAGGTGCAGGCAGGAATGAAGACAAGAAAGCAGGCAGGAAGAGAGGAGGAAGAAGCATTTTATCTAGTTGTTCATCTTTGTTGCTCTGCTTGACCCCAGGATGCAAACCTGGGTCCTTGAGATGTATGTGGCCTGGGACTAGAGGCAGCGCATCAAACCACTGCTACACCAGAGTGTGCCTAAAATGATTTGTTAGATGTTTGCGCACCTACTTTGCTTCTTTTGCCAGAGCAGATGCAGCCCCAAAGATTTGCTTGTCTTCCTAACTCCTTTCTTAATATCTTATAGCAATGACTGAGCTATTGATCTGAAGAGATAATAACAGCCCTGCATGTGCTTTTTGCATGTTCTGTTATTTTAAGAACTGAGAGTTCTGCTTCACATAAAAAGCGAGACTCCTTAAACCAATAAGATACAGCATGTGTCAAAAAAGAAGTCTCCTTCCTAGAAATCACCAGATGTAAAGGGCGCAAAGGATGAGGGAGAAGATGATTTAAAGAGCGTACTTGCTCAAAGACTGATGACCAGTGTCCATGTCATGGGAACGTTTGACTCCGGTAGCCCCATTCACTCTTTACCCCCCACCCTTAATTCATGTCCCTGTTCCCAGTCCGCTTAAAACACTGCTCAGGCTATTCCGGAAAGAAAGGCACACAGAAAGCAAACAACTTTTTTTGAAGCTAATCTAGTATATTATTAGTAGTTTTATATTCCAGTTAGACTCCTTGGTAGAGATGATAATGAACAAATGCCTTCATTTGACCGTATATATTGCAAATAACTAAAGCTAATTCCATTTATCATCAGACAGACAGAAAAACTTGGGAACTTTTTTTACTGCATGCATTTATTAATCTAAGTTCTGGCTAGTAAGATCTATAAGGACTCCCTGAATTTGAGAGATTTGCCAAAACATGAGAGCTAAAATATATTTAGGTTTATATTTTTAACTTTTCATTGTCGTCATCTAATATCTAGCAGTTTGCATCATGGTATCTGTTCATCACATGGAAGAATCTAGAATTCATTTTCAAATTTTCTTTTTAACTTTTCTATAGTATTTTAGGATAGTTTTAGATTTACAGGAAATTTGTAAAAAGTGCAAAGACTTCACATATATGCCTTACATCTAACTTACCTTACTATTAGCATCTTAATTACTGTGGCACTTTTGTCACAGCTGATAAATCATTACCGATTTGTTTATTATAAGTTATATTCTACAGTTTAGTCACATGTCTTTAGTTTGTCTCTATTGTCCTTTTTCTGCTCCATGATCCTATGTAGGATACCACATCATATTTGGTCATCTTATTTCCTTAGGTTCCTCATGGATGTGACAGTTTCTCAGACTTTCCTTGGTTTTCATGAGGTTGACAGTTTTGAGACATACTGGCTAGGGACTTTGTAAAATAGTGTAAAATAGCCCTCAGTTAGGAATGGTGTTTTTCTCAAAATTAGACATGGGTTATAGCTTTTTAGGAGCAAGACTTAGAGGAGTGAAAGGCTATTCTCACCACATCATATCCACTGTGCATAGTGTCAACAAGTCATTCTCACTGACGACGTGAGCTTGATCACCTGGCTGAGGTAAAGTTTCTCAGGTTTCTTCACTGTAAAGTTACTTTTTTTGAAAAATAGAGATTTTTATTGATTTCCCTGCCTCTCTGATTCTGAAGAGGAAGATAGTTTATTTCAGTTATTCAACAGAACTTATTGTGAGTTAAAGAAAATCGAGTTTTAGGTAAATTTTAGTGTTCTTCCTAAAGGCTCATTCATACTAATGGGAGAAATAAACTATGTTTAAAGACTAGTCTATACTTGTGGGTACCAAAAGTTGGTCAAGGTCAAGTTGCTGGTATAGTGTATATTTGTTTATTCACCTTCTCTAAAGATAATGATTTTTTCCACAAAATTATATTTGATTACAGATGACTTGTTAAATAATTTAAATCACTTCAAATGTTAGAGTAATTCTGTTACTCATGATTTACTAGTTATACTTTCTTACCTTCTCTTTCGTTTTATTTTCAGAAGTAACAGTGAAATGTGTTTTCCCAAATAAGACCCAGTCTATCCGCTTAGCTTTCATATAAGTACAGAGGCTTATATAGATTATTAGGCATCAAGCAACCTCCTCCTTATTTACCATCCATCAAATGCTAGTCACAGCAACAGCTGAAGATCAGAAAGTACTAGGAAAAGAAGTCACTAGCACATCTTGTGTTGAAATTTGTTAAGGAGTTTCAATATCAAGAAATGAATGTGTCATGTAGCATATGAGCCTCTAAGATGAATTTGATGATTCTCCATTACCACAAAATTATGTAGTCAGATGGTATTTCTTGGGGCTTTCTCTTGGTTTGGTATTGAATAAATTGTATAACCTCTAGTGGATTTCCATTTCATCACATATCAAAGAATGTCTGCAGATGGAGAGAAATTTTCTGTTGGACTGTGAGCTCAGTGGGGAGAGTTTAAAAATTAAAAGTGAATGCATTTAATTGAATTTTGCTTCCTAATGACAAGCATCTCAACCAGATTTGGTGACATTGTAAACTTGGAAGTTGCTGGCGGTAAACGGGTTTAATTGCTGGTTTTGTCACTGGTTTATTGTGTAATTTTTTGGGTAGTTGTAAAGGAACTTTCCTCACTGGTACTTTTCATCTGAACTATAACAGATGGTAACTAAAACATTGCTTTAACCCCTCAAGACTGCGTTTCACCGTGGGAAATAAGAGGAGAAATCTAGGCTGTCCTCCCAATTACATATTACATATTATGGTCATGATGTGTTGCATTGGGGTGAAATGTAATGGGAATCTGATCTTCTCAAAGAATCTTTTATGTGTAGATGGGAGCATGGGTCTTAACTGAGGAACTGGCACCAAATTATTATTTTTCTAAAGATGGTTACAAATATCAGAATGAATAGATTGGGTAATATCTATGCACTATAGTGCTTTTTAAAGATATGTATTCTGGATTAGGGAAATGGTAGTGGGTAGAGAAAGTAGACAGAGACGAGATCTCTCTAAACTGAATTCCATATTCCTCTTCTGTGATCCTAGAAATAAGTTTTTTAGAGGAAGAAAGGGAAAGGAGGAAACAGCATTTTAAGGAAGGAAGAACATCTTTAGTTGTTCATTTTTGGTTTTCTCCTCGAACCCACATCCTTGGGTGGGATGTGGTTTGCACTCCAGCTCCCTGAGCCACAAGAGCACCCCCTGTTCTTAGGTTTTTGTATGGTTGCTCTTACTTGGTTCACATGATGAAAACTTGCCTTGTACTTCTTCTTTCCTTTCTTCCTCCCTTTTTAACATGTATGTATATATTATAATGTATGTTCAGTGAGCAAGTTAAAAATGAATAGCTGTTGGTATGCCCTGGTGGAGTAATGGTTAGGTCAGTCTCCTCCAAAGGAGTGCAGGCCACATACCCATAGGTTCGAATCTCTGGTCAGGAGAAAGCAACCAGTATAAACAAATAAATAAAAATAAAATATGCTTCTTCCTCCTCTCACTTCCTGCCTGCCTGCCTACTCACCTTCAAGATTCCTGCCTCTACTTTTCCTTTAAAAAATAGCTGTAAAAGTGTAATATGTATAGTACATATACACTGGTTCACTTTTATGTCATATACATACACTGTAAAATATAGTTGTGTAAAGAGTTTTTTAAATGATTACATATGCTTCAGTTATTCTAAAATACTTATTTTTAAATCAGGGGAAAGACAAATACTGGATAATCTCCCATGCGGAATATAAAGAAATAAAGCAAACACACAGACAGAACAAAAACTAGTCCTTGGACCTTGACAACAGAACGGAAGTTACCAGAGGGAAAGGGGCATGGGAGGGGGGCGCAAAGAGTAGTGGGTGAAATGGACAGTGGTGGAGGTCTGTTAGAAAGTTGGTGGTGGGCGTGGTGTTATCATATATTTGATGAAAAATGAGGTGGTACATCTAAAGCACTTATTTTGTTATAAGTCAGTTTATGTCAATTTTTAAAAATACTTACTTTGCTTGTTGTTGGCACTCACTGACTGCTTTTTACCAAATTTCTCCATTCATGTTTTCTGTGTGCTTTCTCTTGCTCCAAGTATCCTGGTGCCCACTGCTCATCTCTCTGCACCCCCCTTGTTATGGCCCACTCTCCTTTTCCAATGATGTGCTCTTGTCTCCTTGCTTCTAGCTCTACTTTCAAGCACCTGACCTTCTTTTCCACCAAAATAGAGGGGTCTGTATAGACTACAGAAGCTTAATTCTGATGTTTTGTCGTTTTCTTTCTCTGGGGCCTTGATAAAAAAATCTATCTGCTTTTAGTTGCCTTGGTTTGTTATTTCCTGATATTATAAACTCACCACCTTGACATTTTTTATAAGAGCAATTTTTTTGGTCTATTTTTAAAGCAAATTTCACATGTTTTCAGTTACTTGTTACTATCACAGGGAGAGTGGCCTTGGATCATAGAATCCTCACATTGGAGGAGACTTAACAATGACATCTATTTCAATTCTCCATGTGATGGGTAGCTGACCAATTCATTCATTTATTCACTCATTCAGTCAACACAGTTAATCAAGGATCTATTATTAGCCACATGCTGGGGAATACGTGTGTGTTTGTGCACGCGCACGCTCACTTAGCTACCACTTTAGTAGGGGAAAGAGAAACAAATTAAAAATTAAAATTGTTAGCTATAGTGGCAGGAAAATGGGTCATTTACATGACTAAAGATTAGTTCATGGAGGGACTCTTTTTTTCTGTTCCGTTAGCACTAACATTCTGATCTACCACCGGCTTTTCAATTACCCCAAAAGGAAACTCCCCCCATCTGCTTTATCTCTGTACTAGTAGATCAAGATATCACTTGGAATCATCTTTCCAAATTCGCACCTTGTTTTGTTACTCACCTGTTAATAGGCTTCCCGTTGCTATCCCCACAAACTGACATCAAAGCCCCCAGTCTTTCTGGTTCAGGCCTACCTCTTCAGTCTCATTATAGGTCATTTTCCACCAGACTCTTAGCGCCCAGAACTTTGTGCAATTTCCCGGCTCCATTGTGCTTGTTCACATTTCTGTTTGCTGCTCCTGCTTCACAGAATGACCACCAGTATTGGCTTCTGCTGGGGCACCGAGAGCCTGGTGGAAAATGAAATGTCAGGAGGAACCCACCACAGCCTTAGCTTTCCTCTTCTGTTAAGGTGCACTCCGACCTGTTGGATGCTATTGTACCTTGTACACCCACCTCCTGCTCTTTAGAATATTGTCAGCTACTCAAGACCAGGCAGCTGTCTCTATCTTGAGCCTTAAACGCAAAGCCTGGTCCAGAACAGACAGTCAATAAATATTCATTGTATGAATTAATGAATAAATACACGACTAAAGAAATGAAGACAAGCCCATATTTTAATTTTCGATATAAATCTCCCATGAGGCTCTGAGAATGCTGTCCCTATTTTGACCATAGCTTCCTACAAACCCAAGACCACGCGCACTGGCTTATCCACTGCTAGATACCTACTGGCACCTTTTACGGAATAGCTTTCTACAGGGTGAAAGAAGCTTCTGGGAGTTTTGGACAATTCTTCACCTTCTCCCTCCTTACAGCCATTCCTGACAAGATAGCCTTCTACTGTGTCTCTTCAAAACTCTAATCAAGAGGAGGAAATTGCATAGAATGAAATGTTTCCCCTGCACTTGTAAATCAAAACACTTGCAAAGAAAAGAGAATTATTACTTGAACAAGGTTCCTCATTAAGCAGTCCTTTGAATAAGTCAGCTACAAACTCAAGCAGTTGGTAAGGGCAGTTAGCACTTTATCATTTAAAGGCCATTTATTGTTTAGTTAGGACATTTATCATTTTCAGTTGATCTATTTCAAATAAATAACAAGTGGGATATTTGGGTCCCAAATTAGGCATTTTTCACTTCCTTAGAAGAGCCCTTTTTGACACAGTTTTGTCAGTGAGCAGTGAAAGACACAACCAGACTTTCGTGACTTTGTTAGTCCTCCTTGTCTTCCTGTTCCTTATCATGAATCTTAAATGTACAGTCAAAACTCAGTACTTTCAGTTCTAACTACTTGTAAATCTTTGCCTAAAATAGTGGGACATTTCTTTTTTTTCTTTTTCTTTGTTTTTAAGTGTAAGGCAATAATCATTTCATAGTAGTCTTTGGGAACTTTGAGAGCGTGCAGCCAGAATGGCTTATCTCGGTTCCAAAAAGTCTGAGACGTCAGCTGGAAAGTTGTAGATGACTTGAACAGCTGGGGACTGGAATACTCTGGAGAGTTCTGCACTCTTCACTCATATATCTGACACCTGGGATGACTCAACGGGATCTGTGGGTCGGAGCACCTACCTGGGGGCTGCATGTGGGCCTCTGATAGCGTGGTACCTGGATTTCAGAGGGAAATGTCTTCAAGAGGAAACATTAAAGCCAGCTTAGCTCCAAGGGAAGGGAAAGTGCAAGGTCATATTGCAGAAGAGCATGTGGCCTCCATGGGCAACACAGGTGCCATAGTCTTTCTTCTCTGCTGGACTTGAAGCTGAGAGATGTGAAATTTGCAATAGCCACAACCACCTTTTTATAAAGATTTACTGAAGTACAATTTGAAGTATATTTATCTGTGGAAAAACTCACAAAATTATATAGTTTGCAGTTGCCACTGAAATCAAAATAGGAAAATTCTCTGTCAGCTGAAAATGTTCCTTTGTAGTCAATCTCTTCCCTAGATTACCCACTCCTGGCAGCCTTTGCTCTGATTTTTGTCTCTATACTTTTGTCATTTCTAGAATTTCAGATAAATGGGACAAAAATGTAGTCATTTGAGTCTGAACCATGTTACTTAGAATAATGCTTTTGAAAGTCAGCTGTGTCATTGCATTTATGCATAGCTTGCTGCCTTTTATCAGTGAGTCGAGTAGCAGCATATGAGTTTACCACAGTTCGTTTATTCACCAGTTGATGGATGTTCAGATAGTTTAAAGATTTTAGTGATTATAAATACAATATCTGTCGATGTTCGCATTCCCTTTTTTGTGTGGACATATATCTTTACTTTTCTTAGATTAATATCGAGGAGTAGAAATGGCTGGGTTTTCTGGTAAGTGTATTTTTAACTTTAGAAGGAATTGTCCAACCACTTTTCACACAGACTGTCTATATTCCTGTCAGCAATAAGTAAGATTCCAGTTGCTCCGTGTTCCTACAAACATTGTCTTTTAAAAGGTTCGCCAGTCTAGTAGGTGGTTAGTGATAGCTCATGGTAATTCTATTCTACGTGGATAGATGCCACAAAGTTGACAGCAATTCCTCAGTCATTGACTATTTTGTAAATAAAGAGCCAGTTCCATCCCCAAGGGGAGTGCTAACATCTTGCCTATCATCGAGTGCTGGGAGAGTATCGTCTCATCTTCATGTGGTCTTCAGGCTATCAAAGGAGAGCGAGGGGAAAGGCAGCGAGTGGCGTTAGTACCTTTATTGATTTAATCTTTAAAAAATTCAATTCTTTCTTAGGATAAGTTTTTAGCAGTTCACAGCCAAATCGAGGGATCGGTACAGAGATTTCCTATATACCACCTGCTTCCATCCCCTATTATCATTGTCTCCCACCAGAGTGATAGTTTGTTAAAATTGATGAACTGATGTTGAGGCACATCCTTGTCACCCAAAGTCCATAGTTTGCAAGTTCAGTTTTGGTATTTTTGTATGCGTTTTTGTTTTATTATTTCACATTGCTATATGCTTTTTAGGATGATAAATGTGCATATTTCACATCACCTCCAACACCAGACTTCCAGCGTCCTTTACCACCACCTTGTCGATTCCAACCTTCCTTGCTTTCCCCCTGTGGGTCAGAAACTTACTTGCAGGTTTATTTGGGAAAAGCCATGATAGCCTACTATATCATGTTGCTTTCTCTGAAAATGAGGGATAAAGGAGGGGAGGAGAGAGAGTGATTGAGATGAGAAAAGGGAGAAATGCAGAACTACCTTTCATTGCCATCTCAAAATCTGACCTTTCAGATGTTTTAGTTTCAATTTCTGCTCTCCCACGTACTTACTTTGTGGTACATTTGTCTCTGACTCAGGTTTTTCTTTTAATAATGCAGGTTGTCATGAAGAATAAATACAATATAAGTAAAGTATCTTGCACATAGAATGTGCTAAATATAGTGGTACCTGTTTACTATCCTCATTATTGATTTTCTACCATTAAAATAATGTACCATATAACTGGAAATAATGATTGTTTTTGAAACATGTCAAATGAGATAGGTGGTTTCTGTAATTTAGTTCTTTTACCACAGTAGCTGAGAGCAAGTTCCTTTTTTTAAAAATGGGCTTAGTTTCCTATAATTTTTAAACCCACTCTTTCCAAAGTCAAAACAATACCAATTTACTAAACCAGTCTGCAGATCTGGAGGATTTGAAAAGTACTGCTGAGTGTTTCGGGCTCTGGAAATGAGCATGTATGTGTGTGCATGCTCGTGTGTGTGTGGTCTGGCAGTGGTTGTCTCAGCATAGAGAACTGTAGATGTTATTTTCATTTCTACATGGGCAACCCACCATTGATAGCTAGCTTTAGTCCCTTAGCTCTTGCACATCTGACGACAGTGTCTTGAGTCATTGAGAGAGACTCTTCTCTGACACAAACTACTTCAGGCTATTTGGAGGTAATGATGGCTTTTTTCAGTAAGGTTATTTCGGTTATCATTAGTAGGGCCCCAGCGCTTCTGTTTGTTCATTCAAGTCAGGAAGTAGCAATGAGAAAAAACGGTGAGTCTGAGAAGGGCATCAGGCCATCATCAAACGACCTTTCAGTGTCCAGGCCCTCACAGGTCTGTTGTCTTCAGCTCTAGCAATCCATGGCCTTCTGGGGATTGATACTCATTACTGTTTTATTTTGTAGCAGTGCTCTTCCAACTAAAAGTACTGTTCAACAGATGATAGTAAAGGAAAATCAATTGCATTTTGAGAATTTTTGAATTATACAATCCTTTGGTATTATTAAATCAGGATTGGTAATCACTAGTCTTCTTTTAAGCCAGCTTTGTTGAGGCATAATTATTACGCAAAATATTTAATGTATACAGCTTGATGGGTTTGAACCCTTGTATTACCCTAATCACAGTAATAGGCACATGCATCACCTCCTGAAGTCTTGAGATCTACCCTCTTATTAAAATTTTTAATGATAATATGGTATTTTGCATTTTACCATTTTTAAAGCATGTCTATTGTAGCTCAAAATAGAGAGATGTTTCCCAAAGATCACCACAGGATATTGCACCAGTGTCCAAAACTCACTTCTGATTTTTGTCCAGTACTCTTTGCACAAGACTTTTGGGCCTTGATCTTGTCTGACTCTCTAAATTTTATTGACCAGGTAAACCTTTAAAAACACTAAAACCTTTGTCCCCACGGTTAGAAACAACAAATGTGAAAGATGCCCAGATTCAAAGCAAGTTTATAAAATAGCTAGTTAGTGGGAGACTAAATTTTTGGAAATAGCTTCTACCCTTCATGCCCTTTCTACATTGACTAGACAGAAAGTTCTGATGTACAAGCAGAAATGTTCAAACGCCGGTCATTAGATTTTGGAGTGACTTTAGTTAAAATATTGGGTAGTGAGGGTGAGACCTCGTGTGGTAGATTTGCTGATCTCTCCTGAGTAGCTACTGTGTTAAACTTCATTCTAAGCATTATAGGTGCCATAAAGATTAAAAACAAAACAATGAAAAATATGATTTTGCTCTACAGGACCTCACAAGCTAACAGAGAACATGGAAGTATACATAGAAACGCCAGTAGACCAGTCTTCTGAAAATACATGCCCTTTCCCTGCTTAAAACTATCTGGTGGTTCCTATTTCTCAAAGGACCAAGCCCAGGTTTTTAATGTAATTTAATTTTACTTTATGTTTTTTTTGAGATGAGGAAGGCAGGAAGACAAAGGAGGATGAAGCATTTTTATTTATTCTTTTTTGGTGCCCCCTCCCCAGGCTCTCAAACCTGGGTCCCTGTGCTTTGCATGGTCCACGCCCCCAGTCATAGACCTAGCCACCGGAGCCACTAGGGCATGTCAAGTCCAAATGTCTTACCAGGACACACAAGGCCTTCTCAGGTTTGATCCTGCTTCTCCTCCTCACACCACAGGGAGCTCCAGGCACCTGTCTTGCGATGCTTAGATGCTTAGTGCACTTCAAGTTTTTTCCTGCCTCTGGGTGTGTTTGACTCATGCTGGATCCCTTGTTTAGAATGCCGTATTCTTCTGGGTACTCTGAAAAACCAGATTAAGCTGGCAAGAATTTCACTAAGAAAACCCCTTGTATGAGACAGTAGGGAGGGAGAGGGAAAGGTCATAGTGCCATTAGTCCTTGAGACAAGTCTCTCCCCTAGTGAAGAGGGGAGAAAGTAGCTTAGAGAGAAGCTTTCACGACTGCTTGCAGTCTCAGAGAGGTCCAGAAAAACCAGTCGTCAGTCATCAGCAGAGAGTCCTGTTCCTGCTCTTGCTGGTCAATTGCAGCCCATGAGAGTGAGGCTACAGCACAGAAGAGGATGCATTTCTGGCGCAGCAGCTCAATTGTCCTTCCTATAGTTTGAGACTCTCCTCTTAGCCTCTAGAAATGCCTTCAAGCCCTTCTGTTTAATTCTTATTTCTCCTTTAAGGTACAGCTTCAAATGTCTGCTCTTCTGGGACACTTCCTTGAAGGAAATTCTCAGCATGTTACTTAATGTTCCCACTGGCTACAATGTCCATTCCCTTATCTCTGCCTGGTCAACTCCTAATAGCTGAAGTAAACCCCCTCCACCTATTCTATGACTGAAAACCTAGAAGATATTCAGGAAATATCTGTTGAGTTGCTGAATGAGTTGATCGGACTTAGACAAGGAGATCGAAGGGAGAAGATAGTTGAAGCTGAGTGAACTACTGGAACAAAGCCAGAGAGTGAAGGACTTACTTTGTCTTTCTTTTTCTCTTTTTCATGTAAGTATGTCTTGCCAAAACCTGTCATTTTAGGGAAAGTATATTATGATGCAAAACAGTGGGGGAAAGAGTGTCTTCCTGGCAGTTGAAAAAGATTCGTATTTGAGAAGTTTGTTGAAAACAATGTTTTGAGTATTTCCTGAGAGACTTTCTTTCCTGAGAGGAAACAGTTGATGGAAATGGAATTTTACTGCTGCCAGGAGAAGTGTGATAAAGATCAAATCTCATACAAGTACTACAGGAATAGAAATTTCCATAGATTAAAGAGATTTCAAAGTCTCAGCTAATGGCTCATATGCATTTAGTATTCAGTGCAGCTGAACTGTAATTCTGTAATGGATTTTGACCAGTTTTGAACATCAAGTTTGTAACTTATGAATTAGCAAAGATCCATTCATCTTGACATTTGCTGACTCTGCCAGGAGTTAGCCATATTGTTGATGGAAAGAAACAAGAGAGCTGGCTAGGATCCCAATTCTCAATATCACTGCTAACTGCCTACCATTTCCACATATTGCTTCAGGAGATAGACTGAGGATAAAGCTCAACAAAATCACTTTTTAATCAGCAACTAAAGATTTAGCCCCCGATCCCTATATAATATTTAACCCCGGGTGACCTGGGTTGGACAGTATATGAGGCAGGTGACTCTTTTTGCCCAGACTTGGATCTGTCCTATGCAGTTTCTTGAACCATGTCTTGTTTCTTCAGTTGCTACTTGAAGGGATGCTAGTGTCTCCATTTGTAATGTGAGGATGAGAAATGGTACCTATATCATGGTCTTGCTGTGAGGATTCAAACAGATAAACATGCTGAGGGCTTAGATTGTGCCTGGTATGGAGAATTTATTCAGTAAATGGTAGTTCAGTTTTATTATTGCTGTGCAGTAGTAGCAGGGCTTTCAGGGTCAAATCTAAAAGGCAAAAGAACGTCATTGCTGAATTAACCTGCATGTTGGACCCAGGCACCTAAGGTTTCTCATCCCCCTCACCT
>RJWH01011111.1:0-13633 GCA_004363575.1 Solenodon paradoxus | reverse complement strand
GGCGCCGGCGGCTGTGTGCACGGCCTGCCTGTCCCTCCGCGGCGAGCCCGCACGCAGAGCCTGCCCCTCTGCCCCGACTCCCCGACGTGTTTCCCGTGAGCCCTTGTGTCGGAGCGGCGTCTGTCCCGAGTGGACCCTCCAGCACTGGAGCTTCGCGGTTTCCTTTCGGGGAAGGGATGGGAAACTTGCCTCCCCAGTTGTGATACTATGGAACATTGCGCATGTACCTAACTTTTGCAGACCTTTCCAGAACATGTTCCTTTTCGAAAAGGTCTTCACCAGGTTGACGTTCGGCCTTTTTGTTTAAAGGAGAGGTACAGGCAGGAGTGAAGGTGACCAGAGGCAGGCAGGCAGGAGAGAGGAGGGAGAGTCGTGTATTTCAGTGTTAATCTTGGCTGCCTCCCCTTGTCGTGAACCCGGGTTCTTGGGGTGAATGTGGACTTAACTGCCAAGCCACCACGGCTCTATGTAACTCATGTTTTTAATGCAGTTTCACCAAAAAGCATCTGAGTTGCTAATTCCTCCTACATTAATAACTACAAGTTAAAGCTTTTTTTGTGGCTGACTGCTTTATGGCAAGTTAGAAAGCGTAAACAGACACTTTGTTACTTAAGACTATGTTTGTATCTTGGGAAGGACTGGAAACTTGAAAAGTTTGCTACTACTTACTGGTACCCTCCGTTGTGAGCTTTGCTTGGTTACTCAGCTGGGTGACAAGCGCTTCACGGGAGAGGAGCTGCAGGTCTTCAGGGCGCAGTCACTTTGAACGTGTGCGCAGCCTGGTCCCGGCAGCCAGTGCCCAGGACGCCCCGCCTGCCACCTGAGCACAGCGCTGGGCGCGCCGTGCAGCCTCTGCCGGATTTACTGCTCCCACGCTGCTCACTCTGGCCCTGGGGACTGTGATGCAGTGTCCTCCTTTGACATCTATGTGGTTATCTCTGGCGGAGAAAAATGAAGAATTTCAAAAATTAAGCCAGGATATGAGGCTGTAATATTTTGTGCAATTTTTAATGAGGGAATTTGTTGGTTTGTTCCTTTCATTTCAAAACGCGCGTTACCTCTGCTCTTTGGTGGCACAGTCCCTGTGGCTGCACTCGCCCCAGTCTGCACGCAGCTTAGTGACCTGGTGCCTGCAGGGCCCTAGCGTAGCTTGTGAAATGACCACTGTCAAGGCAGCGGTCAGCAGTCGGGCCCTCAGCCCCTGGTCACTGGCGCTGAAGCAGGCTCTGGCTGCGACCCAAGGTCACAGGCTGGCACATGCAGGAGTCTGTCGGAGAACGGAGATGTGCTGTCAGGGATTCCTGTCTGGGAGGCTCGAGGGTTCAGCCGGCGCCTTCCTCGCTGCAGGGGCCTGAAGCAGTGGGGGCTGGCTTCCGGGGCACCTGTCAGGTTTCTGCAGACACTCAGTGACATCAGGAAGGCATCTTGTGGTTCACATTAAATCAGCGGCCTCTGTTACAGAAGTAAAGCAGACGTGTGACCCGTAGCAAACACACGTCGTTTTTACCATTTTACGTTCTGATGTTCTTGTAGACTTTTTTCTCGTCACCAAAATTGGTTTTTAGAGACAGTTTTCTTTTAATAACAAAAATTTTTGGACCTCTTCAGAATAAATACAGACATTTAGGTTAAAATAAGCAAAGACTGATTTTCCATTTGGTCTAGGAATAATTCATTCTTTTCCCCGGAGAGTATGTGAAATGAAAATCCTACGTAATGAAAAGTTACTTCATGGAAGTTTTGCGAGTATTGTGCTGAGTCATATGTTTTTTAGCGATACAGGGAACTTGTGCTGCAAGGGAACTTATGCAAGGGCGGCCTGGTGACCCGCCAGCCCTGGTGCTCTGCCCCGGTGCTCTGCCCCACGGATGCCTGTTTTTAAAACCTTTGCTGCAGGTTTGGGACGTTTCCTGGGAGCGGGGCGGGTGTAAAATGCTCAGAGCACAAGGGAAGCTGTTCTGTCGCCAGGTTGTGTCCTGGGGGAGCGGCCCACCCGTGTTGGCACTCCGAGGCGGTTTGCTGCCTTGCACAGACAGTGGAGGCTGCAGCTTTGCTTTCTCCCTTCTCTTTAGGAGAAAGGAGCACTTGTGTTTACTTGGTTATTTCGGTGTCAGTGTCCCCCATCCTGCTCTGTGACTGTCCAGGGCCATGCCCAGGGCACACCTGCAGCCCACCGCTGTCCAGCAAAATGGGAAGCGCGTGGAAAGACACGTGGGGTTCGTGGCGCGCTCCACTGGCACGTGGTGGCAGTCCTGCAGTGACAGCGATTGCGTGCAGTGCCGCTTGTCCTGTCAGAAGCAGCGATTGCCCGCAGAAAGGGTATCGTATCCTCTGAGTGTCCCACCCTACAGGCTGCTTGAGTCCAGACCAAGTCGGGCACTCTCAGGAGGGGCCTGCTGGGGCACCTCCCTTCTGAACCCTTACAGGCGTGTGGTGACCCTGGGGGGGCCCGGATGGGTGAGTGGCTTGCCTGGGAGCGTTCTGAAATAGAGCCTGAGGCGCGTGGTCCTGGGAGCAGGCGGATGAGACGTGCCTGGAGGCTGCTTCTAAGTCGCACCGGGCAGGCAGCGGGCCAGTGGACGCCAGCCTGGGGCTGCACGAGCCTGGCTCTGTCCACCCGGCTGCACGTGGAAAGTGAGCCTGGGGGCTGAGGGGTGACTCTCTCTCTCTCGGAGCCAGCAGGCCTCATGCACGGCGTGTCGGCAGTGTTCGTGGTGACGGACGGCAACGGGACCGTGTGCATCATGGCCGAGTTCTCAGCGACCTTCTTCACTCACTATGACACCCAGGGTGGCCCGCAGGTAGGTGGCCGCTGCTGCGTGTGTTGTGTGGGAGGCTGTCGTGGAATCCAGATCCTGCGAGTCACGGCCTGACTGCCTGTGTTGACGTCATTCGTGAAGCCTGCCTCGTTGGTCGTTCTGTCCTCCTCGCTTTTCATGCCTCGAGTAAGCTCTGCAGGGCTTTTCGGACTTGGGGGATCTGCTTTCCAGAATGCTGTGTCCCCGTGTGTGACGCTCTGCATGCAGCCTGGAAACACTGCTGGGCTGACTGATGCGCCCTCACGGACTTGTCACGGCGACCACATCCCTAACAGACGGCGCTTCTGTGTGTGTGAGCGCTTCGCTTGCCCGTAGTGTTGCTCGGGGACCTTCCTTAGGAAGGTTCCTCTCTCACTTTTCCCAGAGAAGGGTGGCGGCAGGCAGGCGCGGGGAGGAGGCAGCTGCTCCTCTCCATGTGCACCTGGGACCTCGTGTCGTGGGCTGTCCCGTCCCGCTGGGGCGCCGAGCATTTTCTTCCTGTCTGTGTCGACACTGCCGTTCTTCCCTCCCCCACGGAGCAGCTTTACCGCCTCAAAGGGCAGAGGCCCAGCTGCTGCTCCCGCGTCGTCACGGGTTTCTGTTGTTGGGCTCCGTGTAGACACAACCAGGAGGCCTCGTTTCACGGAAACGTCTCAGACTCAGGATTGCCCGAACGCCTGTAACTTCAGCCTCGCTTGTTCTTTGTCTCTGTTTCTTTAGGAAAAGGTGTGGGCCAGAAAGAAGGCAAGGGGGAAGGGGAGAGAAGAGGAAGAAGTCCATTTATTTCTGCATGTAGTGGTTCACACTGGTCGTTCCCCTGGACTCAGGACTCGAACCCAGGGCCCGCGACCTGTGTCCTTCAGAGGCGCTTATCTAACAGCTGCTCCACTGGGGTTTGCCCTTTCCGTTGGGTTTTTTGAAGACTGTTGTGTGTTAGTCGGCACAGGGCTTCTCCACAGGCTGCTGTGTCGTTGATGGCACATGCTGTCACCACCGGCGCTGTTCTCGGACGCACGAGTGACCACAGCTTCTGGGTGTCACCGGCCTAGTTCGTGCTCTCCAGTCTGTTGCTGGTAGCACCGCATTTGCACTAAACAGCTCCGAATGAACATTCTTTTTCGTTTAAGGAGACACGTTCTTAGACATGGTTTTAGGAAAGGTGCAGGCAGGAAGAGAGAGGAGGAGGCATCTTTACTTTTCATTCAGTTGCTCACACCAGCTGTCTCCCCTCCCTCCCAACCCTGGAGAGGAACCTGGGCTGCAGAGGCGCCTGACCTAATAGCTGCCCCACCGGGTCGTCCACCCTTTTTTAAGGAAAGATGCAGGCAGGAATGAAGGCAAGTAGGTGGGCAGGAAGAGAGAAGAACTTTTATTTTTAATTGTTCTCATTAATCCGGAATGCAAGCCTGGTCCTTGGGATATATGTGGACTGTGCCCAGCCAGGAGCCACAGACCCAACCACTGCTCCACCGGGGCACACCTTCCTTTAGTGTTTCTGAAGCCCTTTACCGACCTGTCCTAATGAACTTCTTCTGTTCCCGTGTGTGTTGTAGAATGCCAGCTTTGACCTGCCGGCTAACGCCAAGGTATTAAACAGCAGCTCTTGTGGGAAAGAGAACGCTTCTGAGCCCAGTCTCATGATTGCTTTTGGAGGCGGACACACCCTGACTCTCAGCTTCACAAGAAACGAGACGCGTTACGGTGTCCAGATGCTGCGTCTCGCCTATGACTTGTCAGACTCGCACACTTTCCCCAACGCCAGCTCCAAGGGTGAGAACTGAAACACCCTGTTGTGAAGAGAAGACACTGGCGCTTGGCGGCGCCTGCAGGTGAGCGAGCACCACGTCGTTCACACTGTGAATTTTCCCCCGCGAATGCAGACGTGAAGACCGTGGCGTCTCTGACTGACATCAGGGCCGACATTGATAAGAAGTACAGGTGCACCAGCAGCCGGCAGCTCCGCCTGCGTGAGGTGACCGTCACGCTCCGGGACGCCACCATCCAGGCATACATGTCAAAGAACACCTTCAGCCGGGAAGGTAAGGAGCTCCCGGGCCACACAGCCACCCTGGCCGAGGGAGCACAGTGGCAAGTGAGCCGCGGGGCCGCGCTTGACGGAAAGGGCTGATGTGATGACATGGATGAGCCTGACCCGCAGGTGGGAGGACGGCACGTGGAGCCCACTCGTGTCCCCTGAAAGAGCCAGTGGGGTCAGGCTCACCTGCACAGGAGCCCACAGTGCCCTCCAAGGTCAGGATCCTGGACGCACCTGCCGTCCCAGAGACGCATCACTTCCGCCTGCGCTGTGGTGGGCCCTCCCAGCGCCCCGCGGGTCTCGCGTCCTCACTTGTAAAGTAAGCGGCGGCGGCGGCTGTCTCCGAAGGAAATCGACAGCAAGTGCCTACCCTGAACGGGCAGTCAATGTGTTAGGTCACTTTGCTGTCCCTGGAAATCTCTTCCTGAGATTCACAGCCCACAGGTCACTGCCATTTTACTGAAGGGGACCTGCCCGCCCCTGGCCTACACACATCGGACTGCACCTTCCTTAGTGTCTTGTGAGGGCTCAGACACTGGCTGATATGCCAGGTGTCGCTGAGCCAAGCAGCATGGTCACCAGAGGTGCGGTTAGTTCTGGAGAGTCTGACCCTCAGACACACACCACGCCTGGCAGGCTTGGACACTCACCCGCCAGCCCCATCCCACCACCTCCGGGTGATTTTTTGCATATAAATGAAAGGTTAAAAGAGAACGTGATGTGCTGTGGCAAATGGTGTGAAAGTTACTTGTCTGCCCTGGTGAAAGCTCTGCTGGAACACAGCCACGACAGTTGGCCTGTCGCGGTGGCAGCTGACTCTGGCTGTGTCACATGGCAGTGGCAGCTGCATTGGCGGGAGACCAGCCCTCAGTGTCCGACATGTTTTTCCGACCCTTGACAGAACGCTCGCTGAGCTCTGGTCTCGGGAGGAGCGTCGTGACGGCACTCCTACAGCCAGGGGCGCGTGTCTGAAGAGTTGCGTGGGACGCGGTGGGCCTTCGGGACGGCGGTCTGCGCAGCAGAGGGAGGGCACGGGGGCCGTGAGCAGGGATCAGACTCAGAGCAAATGCTTAGAGCCCCTGGTGTCAGGCTCCAGACAGCGGCATCGCACGTGGGCAGGCATGTCTGGACGCGTCGTGTTTCGCTCGGTCTCCAGCACGCCGGGCCCAGCCTGAGGGGGGTTGGCGTGGAGCTCAGGGCGGAGCCACACTTTGCGAAGTGCGCCAACCTGGCGTGGCCGTTAAGACTCGTTATGCTCGTCAGTGGACTTGGCGGTTCCTGCTGGCGCGTGGTCGAGTCGGCTCTCCGGGAGCCTCACACCTCGTGCCTTGAATGGAGCCCGCGCTCACCTGCGCCCTGAGAAGGCACACGGCGAAGCTTGGTTCTCAACGAAAGGCACTCAGAGCCACCTCAGGGCGGGATCCTGTCCACTGGGGTCGCCGCAGCTCGGCCCTTCCAGCTGGGTCCGCGGGTCTGTTCCTCGCCAGGAGTGTGGCGCACGCGCTGGGCACCCTCCACGCCTCACCTGTGCCCCTCGGCTGTCCACTCCCTTGAGAGGTTTCTGCGTTTTGTCACGCTGCGTGAGGAGAGACGTTCTTTAAAAGGTCTCACTCCCTCCCTCGAGCACTTGGGCCTTTCTGCCGGGGAGAGGGGGCCCCGTGGGGACGGCATGCTGCCCCCGCTCACCGTGCTCGTCTGCAGAGCACGCCCTCGGGCCCGCCTGTGCTCTCTCGGCAGTCGGGACCTGTGAGGTGGGCCTCCAGTGCCCCGGGCCCTGGAAGCCTCGAGGAGAGGAGCTCAAGTGGGCACAGGCCCTACCCTGTGGTGGAAGTGACGCCACATTCCATACTCGGCCTCTCCATTTTGTGGCCCCGCCTTCTGCCTGTCCTGGCGTCTGTGTTTTGACTGAGGTTGGCAGGAGCGTTACTCTGCAGTTAAAGGGAGTGGTGGTTTCCCTGGAAATAGGAGACTTGCGATCACAGGCCACCTCTGACTGCTGCGTCCAGGCGGCCCCTTGCAGACACTGTTCTCCAGCTGAGCTGTTCCTGCAGGTCCCTCTGCGTCTGCTTCCTGCCTTTGCTTCAGACGCTTTTTCAAAGGTGCTTTGTAAACAAGGCTTGTTCCGGGGGAACCACATAGCAGACGTCGGGTGTTCTTCGTGTCCCCTGGCCGTGCTCGTGGGTTCCGTGTGCCCCGCAGCAGCTGGCTCGCCCAGGCTCTTTCCCTGCGGTGGTGGAGCCCGCGGGCTGTGGCCTGGCCTGTGCGGCGCCGAGTGCGTGTCGGAATCGCCTCCTGCCCGGCAGCAGGGCCCTGACGGGGGGAGCAGAAGCTGCGTGGACGTGTTAGGATGGGCTCCGGAGGCGGAGTGCGTTTGTTCCCCGGCGCCTGCCTGTCAGGCCCGCTCCCGTCTCTGCCGGCCTCCCGACTCCTCTCCCTCCACCCCAGAGTCACGCTGTGAGCAGGACGTGCCTTCCCCCACCACGGCGCCGCCAGCACCACCCCGCCCGTCACCCACCCCGAAGCCTGAGACCCCGCAGGTGGACAAGTACAACGTGAGCGGTGCCAACGGGACGTGCCTGCTGGCCAACCTGGGGCTGCAGCTGAACCTCACCTACCAGCGGAGGGACGGCACGGTAGGGCCCGAGACGCCCCTGTTCCACACTCGGCCGTCGCGCCCGCGTCTCCCAGCACCTGGATCACGTGTGCGGTGCTGCCCGTCCCTGGTAGGGCAGTGCGTTTGACTTCACCGGCCACACTGCCTCGGTGACCTTCAGAATGCGGTTTCTTCCCTGATGCTGACAGCTGGGGGCTGTGGCGGAGAATGCGCTGGTGCCCAGTGTGAAGTGTGTGTTGATTGGAGACAGTGTGAGGGACCTGCCCTGCAGGCCCCGCAGTCCCGGGAAAGAGGAGAGCCAGGCGCAGCAGCGACTGCTGGAATCTACTCCGGCATAAGTGGGTTTCTCCACTTCTCCGACTTTGGTTAAGCCGAGCACCACTGAAGGGCCGTTTAAGGGTGGCTGGCTTGTTCCAGGGTAGGGCGTGAGATGAGCAGCATTGTTGCCTTTCTTGTAGACTGTGACAAGAGTGTCCAACGTCAATCCCAACACCACCAAGGCCAGTGGGAGCTGCGCTGCGCGGCTGGTGACGCTGCAGCTGTGGAGTGACGGCGCCGCACACCTGGTCCTGCAGTTCGGCATGGTGAGCCCGTGCCGCGCAGCAGAGGGGCTTGTCCTGGGGAAGGCGGGCCTCCGCGTCCCTGATTGCTGGTCCTTTTGCACGCTTGTCCCTGTGCTGTGTTCATCACCGCAGTGGGCAGGGCCAGCACCCCACACACATCCTCACCCGGCCCTGCGCGCACCCACCCCATGTCTTTACACCTGTTGGGGTACAGCCGGCGTCGGGGAACTGACTGCAGCAGACACAGCAGAGTCCCCTGAGCGTGCGCAGCAGGGAGTCAGTCACATGTTGCACACAGGCCTGGGAAGAATGTCACACATCAGCACCGTCGTGGTTTGTACGGCGCCTTTTTGTGGCGGGGCCTCTGCGGTGATCTAAAGCCAGACAGAGCCTTCCGCATGCCCCTTCTGACAGACAGCAGGTGTGCCGGGCGTTCAGGTACCCCGTTTCTCTTTCAGAACGCAAGCTCCAGACGGTTCTTCCTGCAGGGAGTCCAGCTGAATGCGACCCTTCCCGATGCCAAAGGTGAGAGCCCCCCACACACACCTCACTCCCCTCGCCTGCCCGGGCCGGGGATGCTCACCTTCCCACCTTTGCAGAGCCCTCCTTCCAGGCTGCCAACCGCTCCCTGCGGGCGCTGGAGGCCTCCATCGGGAATTCATACAAGTGCAATGCCGAGCAGCACGTGAGAGTCACAGACAGCTTCTCCCTCAACGTGTTCAAGGTGCGGCTGCAGGCTTTCCAGGTGGAAGGCGACAAGTTTGGGTCTGGTGAGTAGCCTCCGGGGCTGCGTGTCGGGTGGAGGCGCCGATGGCTGGGCCCGCCGCCGTTTGCAGAGTCCCCTTCCTGCCTTGCCTCGCTTCCCGAGCCCCACGCTCAGGTGTGCACACGACACCTTCCGGCTAAGGTGGTCCTCCATGGGGTGCCCAAGTGCCACCTCCCCCCGACGGTGCCCTCCAGAGCGGGTGGGCGGGCCGGCGGCTGTGGGCGGCGGGCTCGCGTGTCAGGCTGCCCTGCGCCCACAGTGGAGGAATGCCAGCTGGATGAGAACAGCATGCTGATCCCCATCGCCGTGGGCGGCGCCCTGGCCGGGCTGGTCCTCATCGTGCTCATCGCCTACCTCATCGGCAGGAAGAGGAGCCACGCCGGCTACCAGACCATCTAGGCCGGACCGCGCGCCAGCTGCGAGCGCTCGGGCTCTCGGACGCGCTTTCCTGCAAACCGATTTCCAGATCTGCTTTCTCCAACGTAAAGTTCATCTTGCACCATTTACTATGCACAAGAGTAACTTCAGGAGCGGCGGTGTTAACTTTGCTAACTGGTTCGATGTTAATATTTACCAAAGTAGAACTGGGAGGGGTGGCGTCGCGGACCTGCACGCTCCGCACATTTGGCTTCTTAAGATTCTGTTTGAACTTTTCGTTCTTGACTCAGATCTGAGCCTTGGAAAGCAAGGGCTCTGGTCTGACGCGTAGACGCTGAAGACAGGCTGCTGTTAGGCGGACACGCTAAGGAATTCATGGAGGAGGAAGCGAGCGAATGGCCGAGGCGCCCGGGCCACCGGCGGGTGGGTGCGGTGCTCCATGCAGAAGCCGCCCGGAGCCTGGGCTTCTCTGGTCCCTGCCTCAAGAGCTGGCACTTTTTAATAACAAAGCGTGTTCTTTCTATTTACTTCCTGTGACGTGAGTCTTCTGTCTGGTTCAGGGTGGTCCTGCTTCTGCACTGCGCCCCATGGGTTCGCTCGCCCGCTCGCACTCGGCTGCGGCAAGCGGAGCCATGCGGGGCTCCTGTAACGCACCTGTAACACTGCTAATAAAGTGTCTGTCTTTCTTTGTGGGCCTGTGGTCTCCACTGCGGCCGGGTCCAGGGAGCAGAGAGGCCGGCCTGCTGTACAGACACGGAGGTGGCGTGGGGCTGGGCCTCAGCTTCCGGGGCCCGCGTCCCCCAGCTCCCCCACGTGCCTTCCCCATGCATACAGCCTTCACTGCAGGAGTCGCCGGCGTTTTCAGTTTCCTCTTGGTTTCTGTGTTTTAAAGGAAAGGTGTGGCAGGAATGAAGGCAGGCAGGAGAGGGGGAAACAGCACACTTGTATTTAGTTCTGCATTAACCGTCCTCATCATCCCACTTCCCGTCTTGAACCAGGGATGAACCTCCAGGTGTGCGTGGGACTGCTCCCGGGTGCACCCTCGGTTTCACCTGCACAAAAGCCTATGCCCAGGGTGGTGGGCGAGGCTGAGGTGGCTGGCCTGTGGGGCCTGGGGCTGGAGCGCCCGCCCTCAGCCCGTGGCCGGCACCCAGGCCTCCCCAAGCCCGCAGCCCATGCTGAGCCATGCAGCGCCACTAGCCAGCAGGGACAGAATCTTGCCCGGCCACTCTGGGCTCTGGCAGTGGGCTTGAAGGCCTTGGGCAGGACCTCAGCACTGGACAGTTCATCCCGGCTCGGCCTTCGTCTCCCCAGTCCAGACACTGACCCTGGCCAGGCAGCACTGAGGACCTGGGGCCAGGTCTCTGGAGGGCCCCACAGCACCTCAGCCCTGACTGAGCACGACAGAGCTGCTGTGGGACTGACCCGGGGGCGAAGGCACCCATGGCCCAACAGGAGCTCCCCCCCCTGCAGGGCAGGAGGGGACATCAGCGCCAGGTTCCTTCTGGGAAATCTGCCAGCAGCTTATCAGCTCTGTCCTGTCTGGGAATGAGGTGCAGCCCATATGCTGGTGTTGACATGTCGGGAGTGAGCCCACCAGCTGCAGTGCCAGCCCTGCGGGAGGCGGCACCAGCCTCGCACTGGGTTTGAGGCAGAGCCACAAAGCTTGAGTCGGCCTGTGGTGCTGATGACCCTGGGCAGAATGGAAGGTGGTTTCCGTGACCCTTCAAGCTGGTGACCTGCGTGGCCCAAGGACAGTGGTCAGCCCACCATCCCCACCAGCAGACGTTGAGTGGGACCTAGCCGCGTGGCGCCTGGTCACCTCGGGAGCACCTCTGCGCTGGACTGAACAGCACAGTGGAGGAGCCAGGGTGTTGCCAGCGCACGGCTGAGGGTAGGCGAGCCTGGGGCCCACGCGGCATGTCTCAGCCAGCTGGGGTGGGAGGATGGGGTCCTCTGCGCGGTTGGACCGCGCTCACGTGCAACCTGTAACGACATCTGCATGGAACGTGCGGGCACCACAGCCGTGGGGCCCTTCAGCCTTCGTCCGTCAGCACCAGCGGGAGTCCGCTGCGTCTGAATGTCTCACGCGGGTAGTCGCAAGCCCACAGGTGTTGACACTTTATTAAATACAAACACATTTTTAATGTCAGATACAAACACGAAACTTGACTTCATAGTTCGCGACAAGTTACAGAGTGGCTGAAACTGCCTTCGGGTTCACAAGCGAGGCTTAGACGGCGTCCCAGCCGTCAGTAAGGACGCTGCAGGCGCACGCCGGCCCGCACCGCGAGGCCTGTGGCCGGCCTGCCCGGGCGTCAGCCCTGTGCTGGCAGCCGGGCCCTGCAGCGCTCCCGCAGGCGCCTGATGTTGGCCATGGGCAGGCTCCCGGGCTCTGAGAAGACTTTCTGCAACAGAAGGAGGCTTGGTTTCAAGGAAGCCGGCAGGTTTTCCCTGCGCTGCTCTGGGTGACGGGCGCCACAGCAAGCCCGGCTCCGCCTGTTGAGTGCGGGCGCCGCTCACCGGCTGAGGGGCCGCACCCACACGCCTGCCCAAGCGCAGTTGGCGGCCGCGCCGCCCTGCTGGCTCTGCTGGCTCTGCTGTCCCGGAGTCGCCGGGCCCGTGCCTGTGGCCGCGGTCGCCTCCGCCTCCCAGGAGGCAGCCTGTAACATCTGGGGGGTCCCGGTGAGCCCCGCCGGGCCGCCACGCTGCAGACGCGCCCACGGCCCGGTTCCCCAGGCTGCTGTCGGGGAGAGAAGCCCCACGGTGTGAACCACGCAGCGGGCCGCGGCGTTCAGACCCTCTGCACAAGTGGGACTGTCACCAAGAAAATGACCGGAGCTGAGGACGAGCCCCGACTCGGGTGGCTTAGGTACCAGGACCTGAAAACACTAGAACGGGATTGTTTTGAAGGGAAGCTCAAAGGCTGAACACCGGCAAGCGGTCACAGTCCACCCTGGAAGGAGGAAATGTGCACCCTGGCCCCTGGATGGGGGTGTCCTCCGGCGCCTGGTGACCTGGTGGCCACACCCAGGCTTGGCCCTCGGAGCCTGCAGCCTCTTGTTCACTGTGTCAGCCTACTGCCCACACGCAGCCCACACCACTCCCCACAGATGCGCGGCCACAGGTCTCGTGCCTCTGGCTCCAGCCCGCTGTGCTGAGCTGGCCGAGCGCCCACCGGAGGAAGGCACAGCCCTCCCAGCAGGGCGCAGCGGCCAAGGAGGCGACAGCAGGGCCCCAGGGCAGCGCAGACCCGTCACGTGACTGGCACCTGCAGGTGAGCTCCCCTCGGGGGAGACGGCCTGTGGCGACCCCTGACCACCCACACACACGGCACTCGGGTCACCTCCACAGAGAAAAGTGACGAGTCCAATCAGGCGGCACTGTCTGTTCTCAAAGTTGCGTTTTTACTGCAGTCTAAGGTGTGTTCACCCTCTGACGTGTGTGCAGGTCTCCAGACCGTCTCCCCAGACTAATGCCGTCCCCCCTCAAACACCCCCACAGGGCACTGTCCCACCTCAAACACCCCGCAGAGCACTGGGGACTGGACTCAGGCCCCGCGTGTGTGGAATCACAGGGCTTTGTCCTTCTGGTCAGCTCGCCCCACCTGTCCTCCAGGCCCGTCCCGTGGTGCGCAGGACTCACTTCCTCGAGAGACAAGACTGCACCGGATGAATTCACCACGTCTCGCTCACCCTGCACCCACTGAGGATGAGGCTGTCCCCGAGTCTCGGCCGTGACATGCCGCCATGGACGTGGCTGGGCAGATTCTGGCTCCAGCTCTGCGGCCCCCTGCTCCTTGGGGAGACCAACCCCGGGGAGGGGCCTGGGGACCCTGCCCAGCTGCCCACCCGCAGAGCCACGTTCTGTCCGACTGTCCTCAACTCTCCCAAAGCTGCTCGGCCTCCAGAAGGCCCTGCCAGAGTGTGCGGTTCAGCGGGGAGACCCCCTGCCGTCCCGCTGGGAACCAGGCACCCAGACGTGGCCCTGCTGTCGGAGCCGCGAGGGTCCAGTGCAAAAGTGAGAAGCAAGACGGGCGTCCAGGGCAGGCCTCCTGCCTCCCCCTGCCTCCCCCTGCCGCCCTGCGAGACCCTCCCGGCCCCTGCGGCAGCCTCGGCAACCGGGCATGCAGCTCCCACCCCTCAGGCCGGGGTCTGGCTACAAGCCCGCGCCAGGCCGGAGCCCGCCGCCGCCGTGGGGTCGAGGGCCACGCACACCCACCGTCCAGCAGGCCGCGAGGCGGCCAGGCGCGGGACGGGCGCTCACCTGCATGAAGGTGTGGCACTGCGTCACAAAGCTCCCCCTGGTGACCTGCTTGAACCTGTCGCACACGTCCGCCAGACTGCCAGCCTCTAGGATCAAGTCCTGATGCTGCTTGATGAGGGTCAGGGCCACCCTGAAGAGGATCTTGGAGCCTTCGCTGAACAGGCAGTCCCAGATGCGCAGCACCGTCTGGAGGGACAGCGGACGTCAGGCGCG
>RJWH01011109.1:0-13622 GCA_004363575.1 Solenodon paradoxus | reverse complement strand
CATTGTTTACATAGCAGAGGTCACACCCAAAAGGTCTTAGCTATCTGTTTGACCTTTAACTACTTCTTCCTGGATCTCAGCAGGTTATCTGAAACCCCTCCAGCCAAGGTTTTCCTCACTGGGCAGGCACTTAGCATTCCAGGTGCCAAGTTTTTTGTTTCACTGCCAAACTCATTGATTGTCTAAACTAAGTTTTTCCCTTATTGTTCCTCACAGGCAGGAATTAATATGATTATGCAAGCAGGCATGAAGAGAGATGAAGGAGAAGCCTTTTATTTATTTCATTTAATTGTTTATTTTTGTTCTTCCCTTGCCCTGGGTCCTTTGAATGTATGTGGACTATGCTAGTCAAAGACAGTGGAATTACTGCTAGGTCACCAGAGTGTGCTAAGATTTCATTTTTATAGTTGAACAATATTCCATTTTATGTGTACATACTGCATTCTCTTTATTTTTTATGCATTATCTACAGATGGACACAGATTGTTTCCATATTTTGATTATTGCAAATATTGTTGCAATGAACATAGGAGTACATATATCTTATCAAGACATTGATTTCTTTTTCTTTGAATAAATACCCCAAAGGTGGAATTGCTGAACCAATTTGTGTTTCTGTTTTTAATTTTTTTTTAGGAAACTTTATCTTGTTTTCCATAGTGGTTTTACCAGTTTACCGTCCAACTAGGAGTAAACAAAGGTATTTTATATATCCTCACCAACAAATGTTATTCATTTTTAAGTAATATCCTTTCTAACAACTATGATGTCATTTCAATACTTTTTTCTGTAATTTTTGATAAGGATTATATTGAATCTGTAGATTGCCTTGAGTAAAATGGACATTTTAACAATTAACTCTTCTAATCCAATTAACTCTTCCAATCCATGAGAATGAGTATCTTCCCATTTATTTGTATTTTATTCATTTTTTTCACCAATGGCTTGTAGTTTTCAGTGTGCAATTATCTCCCTTTCTTGGTTAAATTTATTCCGATATATTCTATTCATTTTGATGCAAATATAAATGAGATTATTTTCTTAATTTCTCTTACAGTTAATTACTAGTGCTCAGAAACCTAACTGATTTTGTCTATTTGTATTCTGCAACTTTATTAAATTTATTAGTTCTAATAATCTTTTTGGCGGAGTCTTAATATCTTCTATATGTAATACACTGTCTGCAAATAGAGAGAGTTTTGATTCTTCTTTTATGATTTGGATACCTTTTATTTTTCTTGCTTAATTGCTTTGGCTTGGATTTCCAGTACTATTTTCAGTAAAAGTGGTGAGAGGGGGCATCCTTGTCTTTTCCTGATCTTAGAGAAAAATATTTCAGTTTTTCACTGCAGAGTATGATGGTAGCAGTAAACTTGCCTTATCTGAACTTTATTATTTTGAAGTACATTCCTTCTAAAACCATTTTAATTGAGAGATTTTTTAAATCATAGACTGATATTTAATATTGTCAAATGCTCTCTCTGAATCTATTAAAATGATAATATGACTTGTATACTTATATCATTCAATGTGGTGTATATACATCACATTAATTTGTGGATGTTGAGCCATCCTTGCTTCCACAGAATAAATTCCACTTGATCATAATGTATCATCCTTTTAATGTATTATAAAATTTGGCTTGCTAGACTTTTCTTGGGGATGATACTATAGTTTTGCAATAGGTCTCATTGAGGGAATAGAGTACATAAGCTATGTCTATTTATTTCTTAAAACTACATAATAATTTATAATTATTTCAAAATTAAAGTTTATTTAATATATATGTTGTATACAGTTGGATTATGGGGAGGAATATGTAGACAGGTATATCAGTCTTGCTTAAAAATCATATAATCCTGTATCTCCATCCTAATTATCTTTCATGCAATTCAACTTGTGCATGGAAATATCTAATACATATAACAAGCTATGGTTTTAATGCATTGAAATCATATTAAATATTTTAATATTTGGAAATGGAAAAATACAAAATTAAATTTACAATAAATAATAGAAGTATTAATTTATATGGCATATTAGTAAGTTACTCATGACATGAAACAGAAAATTTGAAACAAAGAGTGGAAATGTGGGATCCTTTGGGTGAATGAAAAGATTCATATTTAAATAGAATAGTCAGAGTAGATGTCATTAAGTAAGCGAAACAGCTTCAATGAATAGATGAACTTATCTTAAAGAGTGATATTCCAAGCACTGGGGAAAATTAGCATAAAGTAGAAAAGTTCCTAAAGTAGGACTGTGCTTGAGATGTTCAAGGGAGAAAAGAAGGAAGCGAATATAGAAGGAGCAGAAGGAGTCAAGGAAAAGAATAGAAGAAAGGGTCAGGTGGTATGAGAAGCACATCATGTAGAAATCTTCAAACTTGTAAGAATTCTGGGATTTACTCCAAATATAATGGAGAGCCATCTCTTTTGCAGATATGAGGAGCACAAACTCATTTTCTGAACAAATCACTCTAGGCACTAAGTCACAATAATTCTGCAAAGGAAGTATTTTCTTTACCATTTTATATGCTGTGAAACTGATATTTAGAAAGTTTAAGTGACTTGATCAAGAACTCAGGGTAACTGATAGATTCAGGGTTCCTGGTTAATTAATACTTTATCACTACCATTTCATAATTCTTTTTTGAAATGTTTTCTAATGTTATAGGACCTTTCTCCAGAGGAAATGAATATATTGTATTTTCCTGCTAGGGTTTCCATAGCACAATACCACAGACTGGGTGACTTAAACACCAGAAATTAATTTTTTCACAGTCCTTTAAACTGGAAGTATGAACTCAAGTTGCTAGCAGAGTTTATTTCTCCTGAGGTATTGCTCCTAGGCTTGCAAAGGGCCATCTTCTCACTGTGCCCTCATGTTATCTTTTTTGTGTGTGCATTTGTACTTTTGTTATATCTTTATCTCCGTATAGGACACCAATCCTTTTGGATTGAGGCTCCAACCTCGTTACCTCATTTAACCTTAATTACCTCCTAAAGAGGCATATATTCAAACACAGGCACATTGGAGGTTTGGGCTTCAACATATGAATATGGGGAGACATAGTTCAGTCCATATACATCATTTTAATATTTTGCATATGATTTAAGGAAGCCCAAAGTCCACTTGAACTAAGGTTCTTAATGATCAAAAACTTTTATTCACTTGCATGTTAAGATAAAGGATCAAATATAATAAACTGCTTTTCTGTTTTTACTAGTTTTTAATGTTCTCAGACCTAGTTCTCTGATCCATACACTGGACTGTGTTCAGCAAAAGTTTTGCAATGTCTATCATGGTTTTTATTATTAAAAATAATGTTTTTATTATTAAGAATGACTTACCATTCTTACCAGGACAAGTATTACATTTTCTCTTTCCACATTTGCAAGCTTGGACATGTGATTTGTTTTAGCCAACATTATGTGATAGAAACGACATGATTAGGTTCTGTGCAGCAGATCTGAGAGCCATGGTATGGTTTTCGTGTTTCCTTTTTTCTTCCACCAATGCTAGCAATTTCTAGGATGATGACTGCTTTTTCAGCTTCAGTCTCAAGGTTAAGGTAGTCATAAAGCAGAACCTAGCTCATTGGTACTCGTCATATAGCATGAGCAGGAAATAAACCTTGTAGTTGAAACTCACTGAGACTGTGGAGTCTTTTGGTATTATAGGACAACCTAATTTACACTGACAAGTTCTATTGTAATCCCGATATGAAATTCATAGACAATATGATGTACCTACATAATTTTTCAGTCCAATATCGCCTCTATTTCTATTGTGAATGTTTAAATAAAAAAAATTTATAATAAAATGAAAATATATTTATTGCTCTTTCTATGCTCACTGATTCAAGTCTAGAAGTCAATATGATGAAAATAGAAACTTATACATACTTATACTAAATAAGCTCAGTTTAAGAGAAGTTAAAAAGATACTCCTTACCATAGCTATAGGGAAATGAAAGAATAAAGTACAATGATTACTATAAATAGCTGGTTCCAGTACTAGTAGTTCTGTGCATCCATCTGTATGGAATGGGCATTTTGTTCATCTGTGAAGGGTTGGGAGGTGCTGTAAGGGGACCTTATGACTGTCACTAATGGAGAAAGTGTTGGCTCTATTGAATGTCCTCCAACCACCTATAAATCACTGAGTAAGCCCAGCAGTGCCTTAGTTTTGGGGAGAGCTAGGACATACAGATGGTCAACAGGCACATAAAAAACTATTCCTACTAGCTGGCTATTAGGGAAATTCAAATTAAAACAACAGTGAGATATCACCTTACACCTGAAAGACCGGCTATTATCCAAAAGTCTGGAAACAACAAAAGCTGACAAGGATGTGGAGAAAAGGGAACACTTCTGCATTATTGGTTGGAGTGCAAGTTGGTATAACCCCTATGGAGAACAGTTTGGAGATTGCTCAAAAAACTGAAGATGGAAATCCCTCATGATCCCGTCATTCCACTTCTGGGAATCTACCCAAAAGATACAAAAGCATGCATCCACAGAGATGTATGTATATCCATGTTTATTGTGGCCTTATTCACAATAGTTAAGAACTGGAAGTTACCTAAGTGCCCAACATCAGATGAATGGATAAAGAAGATGTGGTACATATATACAATGGAATTCTACACAGCCCTTAGAAGAGGTGAAATCCTGTCATTTGCATCAACAGGGATGGATCTAGAGGGGATTATGCTAAGTGAAATAGGTCAAAAGAAGAAAGATAGATACCAGATCACCTCATTAACAGGAGGTATGTGAATAGACAAAACAAAGGAACAGATGAAATAAAACCAACCCTTGGATACTTGCAATAGAACTGATGTTACCAATAAGGAATGGGATGACTGTGAGAGGGTGGTACAAATGGTGGTAGAAACCACTGGACAATGGTGGAAAAACTGTTGGTGATTTGGTGAAGGGCAGGGTATGTTGACATATATATGAGGAATGGGGAAACTGTACATATGAATTTATTTTAATGTAAATAAATAAATAAATATAAAGATGATAGATTGATCAAGTGAAAGTTTGAAGGCAGAGAATTAGGAGGCTATTAAAATATTGTCAATCCTTATCTAATTCTCTAGATATCAGTTATTATATCTTTGAATTTAAAGCACAGAATATATAACTTAAACAATAAAAATTTTAATTGACTTCAGCAATTACAGAGGTATTTAAATCAGTGGCTTTGTTTCTATATTTCTGTAGTTTCTAGGTATATATTAGCTTCATCATTAGACTGCTTCCCTCAAATTGACGAAAACAATGATGTAGCAGTTTCTGATTTTATGTCTGAATGTTATGCTATTCAGAAAACAAAAGAGTAGTTTCACCTACATTCCAAACCAGAATTCTAAGATTTATCTTGATTGGCCCTTTTGGATCACATGCCTATCCTTGTACAAGGCCATGGAAATGGAATGTGCTAATTGGCTTAAACTTTTGAGGGTCTCAACAGGGAAGCTGGGAGTGAGGTCAGCTTCACAGGGAAGAATTTGGGTTTTATTATATGACTTATATAATGAAGGATATTATGAGTTTTTTTTCCAGGAAGCTGGATGGAATTAAAGTAGAGAAATGCAAGCTGAAACAATTGTAAAGATGTAATATATGTGTGAAATGTGACAGGTGGCTAATTGAATAAAATTTCTAATGTTTATTGAGTCCATACCATGTATTAGAAACTAGTAAGTGCTTTATAAAAATTAATGTATTTAATTCCCACAATCAATAAATTATGTGCTATTAGTATGAATTTATAAATGAGTAAATTGAAGAACAAAAAAATTAAGTAACTATACCAACTTACATACCTAACAAGTCAAGGAGCCAGGATTTAGCTCTAAGTAACCTGGATACAAAATTATGTGTTCAAACACTATACTGGGTTGCCTCTGCAATATGCTAAATCCAAAACAGTTGTAATTTTAAGATCCTGAATCTCCTCAGCACGATTTATCCAAATATAAGTATTGTCCCATCAAAGTACGCAGGGTTTTGGGAAGAGAGAGTTGGAAGATGAAAGTATTGGGGTGGAAGAGCTACTGTGCTAGATTTCTCAACAGGAAGATTAATCATGTGATTAGGGCACCAGAAACAGGAACTGTTACAAGGTCTGCTGCCTGCCACCAATATTGACAAAAGGAAAGTGAGTTTATTATGAAGAGATATTAATCATATTTACTTAGCTGACTGAGTTGCAGAAATTATATAGACACAGTACATGTGAAAGAGGGAAACGTTCCTGTGGAAGTCAGGTATTTGCAGACCTTTGTGACTGCAGACAGGGCAGCACTGGCAGGGGGCTACTTGCTTATCAGGCAGTTCAGAAGCCCTCTTGCCTCAGTGAAGAAAAACAAATCTATTGTATCTCTACTAGGTTTAGTTTATCTGCAACTAAATTAGATGTTAATTAATGGCATATATTCCTCAGTTTTGCAGGAGGACCAGGTTGGGTCCCAGTTTACTGCCTAGTTACAGAAAGACAGATATTTTTCCTGTTTTACAATTGTAGATTAATTACCAAATACATACATATATTCAAAATAAAAATTTGGAAAATACATAAAAACATTAACTAAAAACTATAAAACTGATGTGGCTGAGGGTGAGCTGAGACATGCCATGAGATGCAGGGTCTATCCTGAAAGAATTCATGCAGAGAGCCATTTGGTCAGGATTACACAGCAAGTTTATTAAAAACGGTGACAGTGAATTTAAACTGCCTGTGGACTGGGGAACTTACATAAGGGGAATGCATATGTCTGTGTACCACATATGCTGCCCTCATCTCACACATAGGAAAAATGGATTCTTGTATATATCTGAGGGGTGGCAACTTCTCTTTTCATGGGTGTTGTCCAGGTTACCTAGATACTTAAGAATATCTAGGGGTGTCTCCCAGACCCAAGTGGGTAAGGTGGTGTCCTTGCTCTTTGGGTGCTTGCTCTTAGAATTCTCAGGTTTTGTTAATTTTCTGCTTACATCTATTTGCATACCTGCTAACTAGGTTTTAAGCTATGCTGTTTCCACATTAAAAGCCATGAATAAAACCCTATCTAGGAGTCGACACTGTTAAATATTTTGTGAACCTCTTTTCAACATTTTACAATATAACTTTACAATGAACTTGTTATTAACTAATCTACAATATAATTATAAATTTTTCATGAGTTTAACAAAATTCATCTAAGTAATCACATATTGATTCTATTTTTTCAGTATTTTAAAGAAAGCTATGAAGAATATTTAGTGCATGTTTATATTAATCATCTGTTAAGTTCCTTAGAATGATTATAAAATGTGGCAATGCAAGGTCAAAAGACATAGACACACAACAATTCTTCACACCATCTTTAAATAGTTCTGTAGAAAGCTCATCAAAAACCTTTTTAAAGGAAAGGAGCAGGAAGGAATGACATGCAGGCAGGAAGAGAGAGGAGGAAGAAGTATTTTTTTAATTTAGTTGTTCATACTGATTGTTCCCTCCCGCCCCCACCTGGGACTTAAACCCAGGGGTATGTGGCCTGTGCTGCTTTGGAGGTGATTGACCTAACTGCTAATCTACCAGGGCACACCAGAAAACTCATAAAAAGTTATTCCCCAGGAATATAAGAGGCAATATATTTATCATCTTATAAGCATTTTAGTAGAGTATTAAAAATTTGTTTTCAAAAATTGATAGATAAAATGATATTGTTAATTCAATGTTCTTTGATTGCTAGTTTAATTCATCATCTTTGATATTTCTCTTTATATATGATTCAAAACATTTTTATATATCTATTTTTTTATTTTTAATGATCTTGACCTTTTTGTTCATCACGCAAATATATTGCAAAATTTTTAAGTTGTTTGTATTATAATTATTTTTATCTTTTTCTTTGCTATATGAAAAGATATACAATTATAGCCTATACTTATTTAATTAATTCTGTGCTTATCACCACACTTAATTGTTGAAATATATCTTATTATGAATTATAATTAACTTCATTTTATAGATAAGGAACTGAGGTACAGACAGATCAGACAACTTGCCTATAGTCAGTGAATAGAAAACCCGGCACTTGATATCAAACTGGATTCAGAATCACCTTCTTAAGTGTTTAAAGATTTTTTATTGCTTTCTGTCAGGCTCTTCTATTTAAATAATGTCTTTCCTACTCATTTTTCACATAATTTTCCTATTTACCTAATGCTCACCTTTATCTTAATATTTTAACAACTTTAGCATTCACATACAAAATATGCAACCTTTGAAAGTATGCAATTCAGTGATTTTTAGTATATTCCCAGAGTTGTGGAAGCAACATCACAATCTTTAAAAAAATTCATTGTGCTACAATGAATATAACATATAATTTACCATTTTTAATATATTTAAGTATGGTTTTCAGTGATACTAAATCAAATGTTGTTTAACCATTTCCATTATACATCCCCAGAATTCATGTTATCATGTAAAATTGAAACTCTATTGATTAAACTCTCTTCCTCACCCTGATGTGGGGATTCAGTGATGAATGACCAAGAGAGAATTATTTATGCCTTATAAAGTTGTGTTACTTAGTAAATTTATTAGAAAGAGATAGCAGAGGGCCAGAGATCCCTGGGCAAGCAGAGAACTGTTCCCCATGGGCTGAGAGGTGCCCTGGCTGGGAATGGTAAGGGGACTTTTAGGCAGATTATGTTCCTAGAAAATAATGTTCTTGAAAGAATAGTAATCACAAGTAATTTAAAACAAAATAAGAGGGAGGCAGGAAGGTTATTTTGTGAAAATTTTCAAGGGTTTTTGTTATGGCCCATGGCATTGGTTGTCTCCCAGGAATTTATGGCTTTTAGTTTCCTGGAGGCCCTCTCTCTCAAGCTTCATTTAGTTTTGAAAACTTACAGAAATGCTACATCCCTTTTAAGCTTTCCCTTATCAACCTACAGTAAATTACTCTTCTATGTATACAATGTGACTATCTAGATACATCACGTAAGTAGAATCGCAATATTAATCTTTTTGCATCTGGTTTATTTCATTTACCATGGTGTTTTCAAGGTTCATCCATGTCAAAAATTTCCTTCTGACATGCCCTGGTAGAGCAACAATTAGGTCAATCTCCTCCAAAGAAGCAAGCCACATAACCCTGGGTTCAAGTCCTGGGTCCAGGGGGAAACAACTAGTGTGAAAAGTTAAATAAAAATGCTTCCCCCTCTTTTCTCTTCATGCCTGCCTACTTGCTTTCATTCTTGCCTACACCTTTCCTTTATAAAAAATTTTCCTTTTTTTATACTGGTAAGAATACTTAACATGAGATTTACCCTCTTAACAATTTTTAAGTGTACAATACAGTATTATTTACTATAGGCACATTGTTTCAAAGCAGATTTCTAGAACTTATCTCACATAAATACAACTTTATGCATGTTGACTTATGCTTTTATGACTTTAATTATATCAGATACCTCATATAAGTAGAATCATGCAGTAAATGTCCTTCTGTGACTGACTTATTTCACTTAATATCCTCAACATTAATTCATATTGTTACATTTGTTAATATTTCCTTCATTTTTAAGACTAAATACATAGAATATATTTATCTATACTTGTCTTTATCTGCTCCTCTATTGACGAATATCTATATTGTTTCCACAACTAGATTACTATAAATAATGCTGTAATTAGCATTACAGTATCAGTATCTATTTATGAAATTAATTTTAATTATTTTGGATAAATATCCAAAAACGTTGGATCATGATATTTCTATTTTTAATTTTCTGAGAAACTTCCATACTATTTTCCATATCTGATAAGGAATTCATATCCAAAATATATAAGGAACATCTACAACTTGATAGCAAAAAAAAAATCATATTAACATGATAAAAATGGTCAAAGGATTTGATTAGATATTTGTCCTAAAATATATACAAATGAATAATATGTTCAAGGTTACTAATCAGAAAAACAAATCAGAAGTACAATAGGATATTACTTTGTATCTGTTAGACAGACTATTATTTAAAAATGTAGCAATAAACAAATAATGGTGAAAATGTGGAGAAATTGGAAGCTTACTGTTAGAATTACCTTCCTTACTTTTTAAACTGAACACACATAATATTTTTTTATATTCTACATTTTGTTTATACATTTGTCCTTCTATGAACATTTGAGTTGTTTTCACATTTTTGGCTATTGTGAATAAAGCTTCTATGAACATGGATGGTATCTTTGAGACTCTGCCTTCAATTTGTGCGGGTATTTATCAATAAATGGAATTGCCGGATCACATAGAAATTGTATATTTTTTGAGGAACTGCCATACTGCTGCCCACAAAAACTGCACTATTTACATTCCCAGCAGCATTGCATAAATGTTCCATTTCTTCATATCCTAGTGCTTTTTAAAATTCTTTTTGATAGCAGCCATTCTAATGAGGAGGTGGTATCACATTGTGGTTTCAATAACCACTTCCCTGTAATGGTAATGTTGTCCTTTATTTTAGTCATTTGTAAAACTTTGGAGAAATGTATATTCAAGACACCTGCTTTTACTTTTATTTTTGAATTGTAAAAATATATATTCTTGATATTAAACCCTTATTCAATTAATAATTGGTAAATACTTTCTTCCATTCATAGGATATCTCTTCACTCTATTGGTTTGTGTGCATTGATGCACCAAGGTTTTTTAATTTGATTAGTCCCATTTATCTATATTTTCTTTTTTTGCTTTTGCATTTGTGGTTTATCCAATAGTTCACTGCCAAATTCAATGTCATGAAATATTTTCCCTATGTTTTGTTCTAAGAATTTTATACTTTCGGGATTTAGGTTTGATGGTTGCTCCATTTTGACTTAATTTTTATGTGGTGAAAAGTAAGCATTCCAATTTATTCTTTCAATATGCATATACTGTTTACCCAACACCATTTGTTAAAGGGACAGTTTTCACCCATTTGTGAGGTGTTAAAAACCTTGTCAAAGAATATTTGACCATATGCATGGGCATAGTATTTTATCTCTGGGCTCCCTATTCTTACACAATACTACATATCTATGTCTATTTCATTAACACAGCATTTGGATTAATAAATGTTTCTAATAATCTGTGAAATCAGAATATATGTGACTTCTAACTTTATAATTTTTCAAGATTTTTTTATATGCAGAATATATTGAAACTCCATAAGAGTTTTAGGGTGAATTTTGCTTTTCTATTAAATATGAATATTTATTGAGATAATATTGATTTGCCATTCATCAAATATCTAATAACAAACTATACCATATACCAATTACTAAAAGTCTTCTAACACTGTCCATGGGACCCTCATCACCACTTTCTCCCACCCCTACCACAAGCCTTTTCGGCTAGTAATCTTGGTTTTATTGTCAATATCCAAGGGTTCATTTTTGTTTTATCTGTTAATTTCTTTTGCTTCTTTATATTCCACATATGAATGAAATAATCTGGCATCTGTCGTTCTCCTGATTTATTTCATATATAACACTTATTTATCCATTCATCTGACGATGAACACTTAGGTAGTTTCTAATATTTGGCTATTATAAATAATGCTGCAGTAAACATTGGGGTGCATATACATTTGGAAATTAGTGTTTTTGAGAAAATAACTACAGTGGGATGATGGGATCATATGAAATTTTCATTTTCAAATGTTTGAGGAATCTCCATAATGCTTTCCATAGAGGATGCACTACGTTAGACTCCTTTTATTGACATCCTCACCAACATTTGCTCTTTCCAGACTTTTGGATAAGAAACATTCTTAGAGGGTGAGGCTAGATCTCATTGTTGCTTTAATTTTCATTTCCCTAATAACAAGATAAGAGGAACATCTTTTCTTGGTGTATTGGTCATAGGTCTTCATTGGAGAAATATCTATTCAATTATTCTGCCCATTTTTGATGAAGTTGTTTGTTTCCTTTTGTTGAGTTTTATGAGTTCTTTATATGTCTGTTAGGTTGTCCCAGTCAATGTCAACTGATCGCCTCTCTGGAAAGGTCCTGACATCTTCTTCTCTGGGCCATTCTCATGTTTTTGAGGGACTTTGATATTTGCATGGCTTTCTTCTCTACCTTGGATTTAGCATCGTGGTTTTCTTTTTCTTTTACTTTAGACTTCTTCCTGGATGATGATGTTGGGTCCTGGTGTGGCTGGTATCAGCCACTTAGCTTCATTGGGGTTCCAGAACCTGCTGCTCTGTAGAACGCTCTCTTGTGGAGAGCCACTTGCTGTTTCAGTGGTGTCCACTGGCTTCTGTGGGGTTCAGGGTCAATTCTTCTCCCGCATCCTGGTCATAGGAAGCTCTCCAATCCAAAGACCAGGTTCACAGGCAGCCTCCATGAGCACTGTAGGACCAAAACTCAGTAGGCAGTTTCAAGTTGTTCTTGGAGTGGAAAATTAACTTCCTACTACTCTCCAGTGCAGGGAGGTTCACAGACAAGTCCCTTGTGCTCTGCTAAGTATAGAAACTGAAGTTTCTTGTGATGACAGGGGCAGGCCTCAACCTCTCTGCAGTCCCCCAGTCAGGGAGCAATTTCAAAGTCAGCCCCTGTGAGCTGAGTCAATTCCTGAGGGGATGATACTCACTCAGCACAGCTCTGCAGTTTGTGGGGGAGGGTGTGGCTCCCAGGTAGGTACCCTATGCTCTCCTGAGTAGAGACTGCAGTTCCTTTGGAAGGTGGGAGCTGAGTTGTCCTTCCCTGTAGCTATTCAGTAGTGAAGCTGTGCATCCCTGTGTGCTCCTTTCATCACTGGGGGATGGGTCTCATCCCCACCACTCTTCAGCACAGGATGATGATCCCATGTAGGTACTCTGTGCTCTAGTAAGCACAAAAACAAAAGTGTCCTATGATGTTGGGGGTTGGACTCTCCCTCTCTTCAGCCCTCCTGCCAGGGAGCAAGTTCAAAGCCTATCCCCTGTGACCTCTGTCAATACCTGGGGTGATGATACTCACTACAGCTCTCCAGCATGATTGGAGGATTCACAGGTAGATCCCAGGTTGCCTACATTTTTTCATTAGAAAGGTCTTAGTATATTAATCATGGTTATTTTAAATTCACAGTTGAGTATTTCTTAGCTATTTACCAAATATGATTGGTTCTGCTGCTTTCTCAGTCTCTTTAAGCTATGTATTTTAACTTTCTGTATGCCTTATATTTTTTTGTTGAATAGAGGACAAAATGTACTGGGTGAAAGGAACTTTGTTAAATAGTTCTCTAGTAACATGGTGCCAAGGTGTTGGGGGAAGCAACTATATTTTATAGTCCAATAATTACACCTCATTGTTTGGTGAGCTCGTGCCCTTAGACTGTGAGATTTATCAGAGATGCTCAGTTTTTTCCCCCTTTATGTGGAACAGGATACTTTGTGTAGGTTGTAATTGAGTATTTCCCTTCTGCTATATGGAAAACTAGAGTTGACCAGAATTGAGTATTTCCCTTCCCTCAGGGAATGTAGGCACTGATAAAACCTCAGCAGGTTGTACTCTAGAAAAAGTTTCTCCTGAGGGCAGGCCTTGTCAAGAAAAACAGAAAGTTCTGGTGTATTTTAAAATAGTTCCCT
>RJWH01011108.1:0-13626 GCA_004363575.1 Solenodon paradoxus | reverse complement strand
TCCTCTGCAATATGTCCTTTGTAGACATCTGTTTTACCTCCTTCACCATCCGTAAGATGCTGCAGAACATCTTGATACAGAGCGAAGTCATCATCTATGCAGGATGCATCATACAGAGGTACTTTCTTGTGCTCTTTGGAGGATTGGATGATTTTCTCCTGATCGTGATGGCCTATGACTGCTTTATGGCCATCTGTCACCCACTGCACTACCCAGTCATCATGAACCCCAAGCTCTGTGAACTCTTGGTTCTGAGGTACTTGGTCATGTGTGCTTTGCATTCCTTATTAGAAAGCTTGATGGTGTTGTGGTTGTCCTGCACAAACATACAAATCCCTCACTTTTTCTGTAAACTCAATCAGGTGGTCTGTCTCTCCTGTTTTGATACTTTTCTCAATGAATTTGTGACATATTTTTGCTATTTTTCTAGGTGATGGTCTCCTAGCTGGTATCTTTTTCTCATACTCTGAGATAACTTCTTTCATAAGCGGCATTTTATCTGCTCAGGGGAAGAATAAATAATTTTCTACCTGTGCATCTGACTTCTGAGCTGTCTCATTATTTTATTGCACAAACTGAGGAGTGTTTCTTAGCTTTGCTGGTTCCCACAGCTCACATTTAAATGCAACAGCCTCATTGATGTATACAGTGGTCACACTCATGCTGAACCCCTTCATCTATAGTCTCAGGAACAAAGACATAAAATAGGTCTCTGAAAAGACTCTTTGGGAAGGATGTCATTAAAGTGCTAATTTCCCTAATGCTGAGTAAATGCCAGTGAGAACAAAACTAAAGTCTGAGTCAAAAGCTACAATCTCTGAATCAACTATGAGAGCATTTCCTTATTTATTTTCTACTTATTATATTTATGTTATTTCTATATATCTGTACAAGTATATGATTCATAGTATTAAGTTCTGTGTTAACTGTTACTCAAGAGTTTCCCTGCTTGTAATTTCAGCTCAGTCAATGTTAAGTCCCAGCTAGGATCTGAAATATTTGAACATTCTTATTTACGGCAAGGGATTACATGAATCTACATATTTAACTTCTCAAATGAAGTCATTATTTTCCTTCTTGACTAAATTGCAGCTATGACTTGCACTGCTCCAATGTAATAACTAATCTTAACACCATGGCCATGTATATAGTTCGTCATCATGTTCATGGGCATCCATACATTGACTGACATTAATCTTACACTGTATTTTAGGACAATTGCATCTCCATAAATTTTTAATCCCATAAAAATAAAAATAAACATGAAATAAGCTTAGCTAAAATAAAATAAATTAAAAATATAGAGAACTATTTCTTGAAATATTTAAAAAAGGGGCTGCATGATAAGAAAAGTTGAGAACAGTCATTTCTTCACCATAAGCAAGAGGTATTTTTGAAATAAGCAAAGCAAAAACAAAAAACAGAAATGATACTTTTCAAATGAGGAATTTGCATTATTTAATCTTTATATTTGAGGTACGGAATATCTTAAATGTCCAAATACAAAAGTAGGAAATTTGTGGGTATATTAATCAGGAAAATGGCAACATATGTACTAAACATAGAATATATACAGTACTTCTGCAAAAAATGCAATCATATTCATTTATCAAAGACACAGCCAGTTAATGCCAATTTCTTCAGATCAAAAATTAAATGATAATTAAATCCTGTACATAAAATGGTGAATACATATAGTCACATCATGAATGCTATACAACTATGCAAAAATATGTGATCTACAATTACATCTAATAATATTGAAGATCATGTGAAAAAAGAAACATTAACTGAGATACACTGAATTTTTTAACATATAGAAAGTGTCACTCTACAGTGCTATGGTCAAAATAGTGGCTGTCTGGGTGATGGGAGATAGCACTGGTGACAGAATTTCTAGGGAGCTAGTTATACAGGGTCATTACTTTGAGAAAATTCATCAGGCAAATGTCTCTTGACAGGACAAGTTCTTGGGGCAGAAAACTTTAGCTCATTTATCCAAGGTGACTCTTAGAGTACTGTAGTCAGAATTCAAATGACAGAAGATACTGGACTGATCCACTTAAAATAACAGGATAGATTTTTAACAATTTTATAAATTTCTAGATGAGAGAATATTTTGTAACACAAAATTCAACAGTAGAAAAAGAACCATTTCATTCTTCAACAATTTCTGACTCATTCCTCTCATTCTCTCTACATATCATTCTCAGCAAACTAGTTTCCTTTTCTTAAACTGAAACAAACATATTTTTTGGGTATCCACACTGACTATTTCCTCTTCGGGAGCACAATCTCCAGATCATTCATGACACTGGATCTCTTAATAGTAGTTTTCTTCAAACAAGCTGATGTAACCAGGTATCCACTAAATATGCATGAAAAGTTAGCTTCACACATTCCATATGACTCATTCATTTTCTTTGATCACCTCTCAAAATATGACATGCCATATAATTTTTTCTTATATTTGTTTCAAAATCATTGCCTAAAACATACTTTCACATGATATAAGAGGTTGATCATTAAATAAAGTGATCATTGTTGAACAAAAAGTCAGTATATTTAGAAAAATCAAACATAAATTTATCAAAATCTCTATAGTGAGCAAAAATCCCTACCTCTTCATTGAAAATTACAGGTAAGGCTAATATTGGGTACAGAAAACCTAGATGACTGATGTCAGACTCTTCAGGAGGAACATGTCCTTACTGATCACAAAGGAACCCACACATCCACACCTTCAGCATCAACAATTCAGAGGTGATGGGGGCAGGGCAGTAGGATAGAAATGCAGGTTTGGCTCACTGGCGACCTGCTGATTCACAATTGGATTTGTAGCATAAAATGAAATTTTGGGGTAATCTGGGTCATTTTTGCAGCAAAATGAATTTGGAGAAATGCTGACGAGAAAAGCTTTTTCTCATCTCACACTGTTCACATTCGTAGCTGATAAATTATTTCAGTCAGCGGACATCCTGTATGTTGTGTGTATTGAACGCAATTCCTTCTGAATTTGTCAAGTAGATGTCCAGTGGTAAAAATGTTTTTCTGGTTAAGAAACACATACAGATTCAGACAGACAGAATGAAAATCAATAATCATTCAAAACTCAATTTATATGTACACAAGAAGAGTAAATTCCTCTGTCTCATTCCTCTAATGGAGTACATGATAATATGACCTCACTGAAAATCCATTTAAAAATCAAAATCTGATGAATCCTATAGTGTGTTAACTAGGAGTCTAAGTATATGCAAATGTATCTCCTGTTGATTCCCAGTCATATATAAAGAGCAAGTAATTTGACAGGCTTTAATTCGAGATATGAAAGAAATTCCTATTTGTTTTCCTAAAGTTATCAGGGACACAAGATGTGTACCTGTAATATTTTATAATTGGAACAAAGTTGTACCCCTTCTAAAGAGGGGCAAATAATTCCTTATGAATTTAGGAGATGTATCCCTGATCAGAAGTCAATAACTTGGGGGTCAAGAGACCTAATCAAGTCAGAATCCTCAATCTCTGACTTTGTAGATAGCTTCAATGTGGTCTGAATAAATTTGGTAATAATTTAACTCTCTAGGAGACAGGAGATTTCAAAGAGAAGGAATCATAAAGCTCAACTGTGTAGGATTTGAACAGCAGTGGTTCCATTGTTGCCTCACTTTTCTTTTTTGGAAAAAGCACAGGCAGTCTCCCTAATCTCTCGCAGCTCAAATTGAGACAGAGCAGGGAGCTACTAGCCTGAGTCAAACTGAGCAGGGCAAAGGTTTCTGTGATTGCTGTGATGAACTCTTCACTAGAAAAGGTTCAGAGGGAGAAAACTGAAAGTAGAAAGAACAGGAGCATACAGATGCTGTGCACCCAACAATACACACCAGGACCTTGGGACCCTGGCAATTGGGATCCAGGCTAAGGCCCTGGAAGAGCAGCCCATGGAAAGGACTTGACCCTGATGGTTTGGTGACTACAAGGCACCTAAGTGCAGACAGCAGTCTTGTCACATAGCCCCAGTCAACAGAGTTCTAGTAGAAAAGCAAGCCTAACTTCCCCTAATCAAACTGAAAAACTACAAGGTCCCAAATGGCCACAACACCGCCACCACATAACCAACCCCACTCAGCAGCTATCATCACTCCCTTACATAGCAAAACACATTATAGAATCATGTAAAGGTCAAAAATATGAAAGAAAAGGGAAATAGATTGTCTCTGGCATAAATTTAAAAAAGCAATAGATCAATAAGATCCTAAATCATGGTGGGGGCACAACACATCCTGAAACCTCAGAAAATTAAATCACAACAAAAACGACAGCTCACCAGAAATTAACTTTGAAAACACAGAAGAACAGTATTATCTAACAGATAATGAACTCAAGTCTGAGATCATAAAGAAATTCAGAATATTAAAAGAAAATTCAAATAAACTGAACAAAGAGCTTAAACGAAAACTTAAGCACCAAAAGGCTGAGTTTGAAGCTCTACAAAAAAACTACTAAGAACACAGGATTTAAAGGAGATAATTAAATAAACTAACAATAATGTAGAAAGCTATGAAACTAGAATAACCCAAATGGAGAAAATGATTGGTGATATGCAAGATAGTAATGCAGAAAGGAGCCAAGAAGAAAAACAAATTAAATGCAAAAAAAAATGAAAAAAACGCTCAGAGAACTATCTGATATCACAGGAAAAGCAATATTAGATCAAACAGAAGGAGAGAGAAAAATTGCAAAAAGTGGAGCATAAACAACATATTGTTGAGCAAACAATGGGTAAAAGATGAAATTAAGGAAGAAATTTAAAAATATCTGGTCTGATTAAAATGCGGACACAATGTTACAGAATCTATGGGATCCAGCAAAAGCAGTAATAAGAGGGAAAGTTATAGCGATACAATCCTACCTCAGGTAACAAGAAGAATCACAAAAATATCTTAAGCCATCACATAAAGAAACGAGAAGCAGCAGAAAAACAGAAGCCTAAATCCAACAGAAGGAGGAAATAATAAAGATTAGGTCAGAAATAAATGAAATACAAATCAGAAAGACTATTCAAAAATTCACTTAATCCAAAAGTTGATTTTTCAAAAGAGTTAAAAAAATAGGCCAGTCGCCAGACTCACAAAAAAATGGAGAGAAAAATCACAAATAAATAGAATCAGAAATGAAAAGGAATAATCATGACAGATACAACAGAAATACAGAAGACTATAAGAGAATAATTTGTACAACTATATGGCAACAAACAGAATAACCTAGAAGAAATGGACATATTTTGGAAAAATATACCATAAGTAAACCAAGAAGAACTAGAAGCCATGAATAGAACAGCTACAATCAGGAGAATTGAAACAGTGATCAAAATCTTCCCCAAAGTAAAATCCTTGGACCACATGGTTTCACCAGCAAATTCTACAGAGCAGTCAAAGAATAATTAGCTCCAATCCTTCTCAAACTGCTCCAAAAAATAGAAGATGCAAAACTTCCAAACACTTTTTATGTCACCAATATTACTCTGATTCAAAAATCCAAGAAAGACTGGACTGAGAAAGAAAATTACAGACTGATATCATCAGAATATTGACCCCAAAATTCTCGGCAAAGTGCCTGCAAATGAAATCCAACAACATGTAAAATGAATCATACACAATGATCAAGTGGAATTAATTCCAGGGATGCAGGGATGGCTCAACAATAACAAATCAATGAATGTAATGGACATTTAAAAGGACATAAAAAGGACAATAAAAAGGACAAAAACCACTTGATATCTCAATAGATGCAAAAAACATTTGACAATATTCAACACCCTTTTACGCTAAAAAATACTTCAAAAAGAAGTGTAGAAGGAATTACTTCAACGTAATTAAGGCTATATACGACAATCCCACAGACGGCACTGTACTCAACAGACAAAAACTCTAAGTTCAAGGTCAAGAAAAGGATGTCCACTCTCACCATTGCTATATATAGTACTAGATATTCTGGCCAATGCAATTAGACAAGAAAAAGATATAAAAGGCATCTGATTAGGAAGTTATAGCTTTTTTCAGATTACATAATAATATACATAGAGAACTCCAAAGACTCAAGTAAAAAGCTACTAGAAATCATAAGCAAATATAGTAAAGAAACAGGTTAGAAAATTAATATTAATCGGTTGTATTTTTCTGTATGCCGAAAATGAAAATACAGAAATAGACTGAAGAAACCAATATCATTTACGCTTACACCAAAAAAAGAAATACCTTGGAATAAACCTAACCAAAGTGAAGGACATATATTATGAGAACTATAGCACATTGCTAAAAGAAATAGAAGATGACATAAAGAAATGGAGAGATATTCAATTCTCATGGTTCGAAAGAATCAACATAATCGCAATGGTCATACTGCCCAAGGCAATATACGGATTCAATGCTATCCCACTATAATTCCAAAGACTTTCTTCACAGACATAGGACACAAAATATTGAAATTTATTTGGAACAACAAACAACCCAGCATAGCGAAAACAATCCTCAAGAGAAAAAACAACATTGAGGAGTCATGTTCCCTGACTTCAAACTCTACTTTAAAGCAATTATAATTAAAACAGCACAGTACTGGTATAAAACTAGAAACACAGATCAATGAAACAGAATTGACAGTCCAGAAATAAATCCATATATATGTGGACACCCAATTTTTGACAAAGGAGCCAAAAACTTGCAATGGGACAAGGCGAGCCTCTTTAATAAACGGTGTTGCGAGAACAGGATAGTCACATCCAAAAGGTTGAAACTGGACCACTACCTAACACCATACACAAAAATTAACTCGAAACGGGTTAAATATCTAGACATAAGACAAAAAAATCAACTACATAGAAGAGAATAGATGCAAAACATTATTAGACAAAGACTTAAGAGAGACCTTCAGCAATTCAACCCCATTTGCAAGGCGAATAATATTCTTTAAAAAATCAGTGGGATTGTATAAAACTGAAATGCTTCTACTCAGCAAAAGAAACTCACCTAAAAACAAAAAGTCATCCAACTTAATGGGAAAAACTTTTTTCATCTCATCTCAGATAAGGGGTTAATATCTAAGACATACAACAAACTCATAAAATTGGACAACAGAAATATAAGCAATTAAGCAATCCAATCAAAAAATGTGTTGATGACCCTAACAGACAACTCTCCAAGGAAGACATACAAATGGACCGCAGGTTCATGAAAAGATGCTCTATTTCTCTTGTCATCAGAGAAATGCAAATCAAAACAAAATTGAGATATCACCTCAGGCCCATAAGAATTGCTACTATCAAAAATATGGAAATAATAACTGCTGAAGAGAATGTGGAGAAAAGAGAGCACTAATTCACTGTTGGTGGAAATGGAAAGTGGTACCACCATTCTGGGAAGCAGAATGGAGTGTCCTCAAAGAAGTGAGAAGAGAAGTTCCATATGATCCTGTTATTCCCCTACTGGGCATTTACCCTAAAGAAAGAAAAACACATCGAAAAAATATATGCACCCCCAATTTCATTGTAACACAGTTCATAAGGCTGAGAGCTAGAAACTACCTAAATGTTTATCAATAGAGGAGTGGATAAAAACAATGTGGTAAATATATACACAATGGAATACTATGCAGACATGAAAAGGAATAAGCCCTGCCATTCACAACAACATGGATGACTTGGAGAGAATTATGCATTGCAAGATAAACCAGAAAGAGGACAGACATCATATGATAGAAATCATATGGTGTGTGAGGAGAAAAAAATGAAGGTCATAAATTAAATGACACTAAAAATTGGGAGGAGAGAAAGAGAGAAAAAAACACTGATGAAAACAACTATGGAATCAGTGGTGTGAGACAAAAAGTAAATTGGGGAGCAACAAAGTGATGGGGAGGTGGAGGGAAAATGAGATGAAGGGAATTTACTGAAGGAGAAAAAGAGGAGGAGAATATTAGTAAACTTACTATGCTATTTTTTAAATGTAAAAGTGCTACCATGTATACATGAAAACAAGTCATTGTCAAAATGCAATATTACTTCAATAATAATAAATAAATAAGTTCAATTCATATTTGAGAACATTATGTCCCAGGAACAGAGACAAAACAGGAAAAATATCTTACATTCCAGACCAATGTCCACAAGGAAATCAATTAGTTACAGGCAACAGTTTCAAAAGGGAGAGAAAGTGGCTAATGAGCAGACATAGGAGTGTAAATACTCCTCTTTGCCTATCCTAGAGGAGCACAGCCTCAGCTACATAGCCTGGTCATGGACAGGACACTAGTGTTACACTTGGAGCCATAATTCTGACTAGGGAGTCAACGTTTTCCTTCTTTCTGTTGCTTTGTCTTGGTTCAGAGCTTTATTTTCCATCAGCAACTACAATGATTTTGGTCATTGATGTTGAGAGCTTTCTCACAGAGACCTCACCCAGGTGAGTTGAAACCCAGTAAATGCTGCAGGAGATGATCAAAGGAAATGGAGGTAAGAATATACCTCAGGTTACTGAGTACAGATCACTGAAGGTGTTTGCTGATAGCTAATAAAATAACAGCATACCAAAAGAGAAGTAAATAGCAAACTTGGTGATGCAAGAGTCAATGCTGACAATTCAGTGGTTGTCATGGGAGCCCAGTTAGGAGAGAGATTGGGAGGTAAACCTTGTAGTAAAAATTGACTTTCAGTTAAAAAGTTTGCAAGTAATTGGGTAGAGTAATACGTATTTGTTAGCTGTGGTAGGAAAGACAGTAATCAATGGAGCTCTTTTTAGGATTAAGTATCTTTGATTATATATTCTGAGGACAAATAATTAATCAATCATGATTGGCAACATTATTTTGTACCAGAAATACCTGTGATATACATTGCACATATTGCCTCTCTCTTGATATTCAAGTTAAAAGGTATTTTATTTAGGAAAGGAAAAAGAGCATGTTAATGAACTTACTTTGCCTTGATTACATATATGTGGGTTAGTAAGCCAATTAATGGCTCTGTTGAAAATATTCTTTGTGAGTTCTTTGCTTCCGTATAATGAGTTCTTCATGCTACTTCAGTTTTTATTGAATTCATTCAACAAAGATATGACAACTTTTATGTATACTTGTTCATGAAGTGTAATTTAAAAATTGTGTGTACTAAAATGCACAAGTCATATTATGTACTACTTTCCATTGATTATTTTGTTTTTTTTATAACTGTACAAAAAAAAGCTCTCACAAAAATAAAAATTTACATCATTCTGATACTTGGTGCTTATAAATCATACACTACACCTATTATCAACTTCTGTCCATATCTCTGTTATTCCTGGTCCTTTTGTTCTTCTGGGATTGCCAAGTGTTGAATCATCTGAAGATATCATTTTGAATGCAATCTTCAATAACTTGGACTCGCAGTTGCCTTTTCATTTATGCACATATTTTGAACACATTTCCATGTATTATCAATTCAACTTAGGGTGTGCCCAGTTGACCTAGCAGTTTAGTAGACTAGGTGAGTCCACATAGATTCCAAGGATCCTTTTCCAGACAGCAGAGATAAATAACTAAGTAAAATAATTGCTTTCTTCTCATCACACTTTCTTACTGCTTGCCTACTGCCTCATTCCTGACTACACATTTCCTTTTAAAAAATATTAGAAAATAGATATTACATCCTCCTCACATTTTAAAAGATTTTCTGATTTATTCTTTTAAGTACAAGTCTTTGCTAGTACTTTCTCAAATTAATAACCACTGTCATTAAATTATAACTATGGGATATCTTTTCTTTCACTTGCTTATTTTGGATTAAGGTCATTTTGTCATAAGTCATTTCAAAGTATCTTAGTTAAATGTTTTCTTTCTATGTGATACATGCAAACATCTTCAAACATTACAGGTTTTCTCCATTGTTTTGTTATGTCTTATGTTGACATTGCTATGTGCTTAAGATACTAAAATGCAGATTGCTGTGTGAACTTCATATCACACCCGACACCAGACTGCTAGTGCTCTCCCACTTTAAATCCAATGTTTAAAAGGACATATTGCGCATCCAGGATGCCAATAGTCCCAACACTAATCATTCTAGGCAATATTACACCTTCCCTGTTTATTCAAAAGTACCTTACAGATATCTCGCTAATCACCTAACAAAAATATGGGTTCATCAGTCAGTCCTGCATACATTTTCATGGTGTGACTGTGCCATTTACAATGTGAATAGTATTTCATTTTCTTTTTCACTAAATATTAGAATATCAAAATATCAAGTTAGGGGGGACATAATTAAGACTGAATTTCCACCAAAGGAGTGGTATCCCTGGGTATTTAGAGCAATATTCAGGCATACCTCAGGCGACCAAATAGGGATATATGGGTGGAACCCAGGATGCTCTAAATATCCTACAGGAGGGGAAAGGTTCTACCTCTGAGAGTGAAGGTGAATAGTGTGGAGACTGAAAACTAGAATTAAAGAATATATATGTGTGCATACACACACACGTCTGTCTTCAGGTTGTGTCCACAAAGTTTTAACAGTTCACAGATCTGAGTTCAGTGTCCTTTTGTATTCTTTAAATTTCCAACCCCATCAATCCTACCATCTACATTTCTCCCCAGTCTGGTGAGGGTGAAAGAAAATTCTTGTTATTCTTTAAACCAAAGATCAGGTTGAAAAAGAATTTCCATCAGATTCTCATGCTCATTTCCTATTTGTTACAAGTCCATGCATTATGTGACTATTTTTCTGTAACTATCAGCATTTGAAGTGACTTTTACAGAATCTTGTTTCTCAATTGAATTTACATTGGATATTTTCCTTATGAATCATTTTCAAGTTTATATTGGTAAATATGTCAACTATCTTCTAATTTTCTTACATTAATTAGGATGTTGATGATCACCTAAGTTTCAGGTGTTTATTTTCACATGTTCACCAAAAATCTACTCTTTGTCATGAGTTTTCATGGCCTATGAGATATAATAGACACACACGGATTGAGGTGCAAAGACATTAGCTTAAAAATCATATAGTAATTTAAAGAAATGAAACAATTTTAGATAGTTGAAAATTTTAAATAAACATAGACAGAAATGTATGAAATAGAGCCGCTTAATTTCTTTCCAGAGAATTATTTATATCAGCTTTTATAAAAGATTTTCCAACTAAATTAAAATAAAACTTTGTAAAATATTAAATATATATATATTGTCATTTGTTTATTCATTCCCAAAAATGTTTTTATAATAGCTGTACTATGTGAGAAATTCCTATGTACATTGTTCTTGTATTGTCTTAAGTCAAAGTCCTTGCTGATTTGTAATCCATGTTGATATTACTCAATTCATCTTTGAATTTTTTGCTTTTGATGCTCCAACGAATGTATACTGGTGTATAGACTATTTTACATGATTTTATTTGCTGTCATGATTTTTGTCCGGGAACTTCTTATTTTCCTAAATTTTTATCTCTACAAGTGCACATATAATCCATACCTTTGTTGAAAAACAAAAGTGAATGATACAGGTGAAGTCTGTTACATTATAATGTTACATTACATTATAATGTTGAAGTCACAATACACTGTAATGAACGTAGATATATCATTATGTTCTTGAAAAAAACTGAAGAAACTTACACAGTGTAAAAGATTTGCATTGTCATGAGGTGAGCATGATTTTGTAGATCATGATCTATGGTGGACAATGAATGTTTGAATGAATTAAACCAGGACTAGAGATTGGTCAAAAGCATAACAAAATAAGATGTCACTCTATAGTCCAAAATAACAAAAAAGGTGTCACATAAAAAATAAAGAACAATGTCTTGTCTCATCTACTATATAATCTTAAAAAAATATATGGAATAGACATAGGGAAAAAAAAACTATTGCTTTGTATAAAAATTTATATAGAACTGTCAATTTTTGCTTTATTTCCTCTTGTGAATTGTTGGTTTATTCCTTTTGCCCATTTTTTCTTAATAATGGAACTACCCAGGGTGTGCATTGAAAAATAACAATAGTTTTGTCCTGACACCAAAGTTATTTTGCTCTAATATCATTTTTGATAAGCATCAAGACAATATAATCAGTCAGAATGCTACCAAAAGCAGGCATGGTTGATATTTAAGTTCTCAGTGTCACACTTAAGGAGCCCCTCGCCTGTTCAGACAGTATTCTCAATGACTTGGTGATAAAATTATTTGATGTTGCTCTGGGTGGTAGTGCCCTGGCTTGTATCCTTTGCTTGTACTCCAAGATAGCTTCTGCCAACACAAAATCCCATCTGCTCAATTGAAGTATAAAGTATTTTTCACATGTGTATCTCACCTCTCAGTGGTCTCCCTGCTTCATTGCACAGGACTAGGAGTGTATCTTAGCTCTGCTGGTTCCCATAGCTCACAGTCAACTAAAACAGTCTCAGTGATGTACACGGTGGTTACACCCATGCTGAACCCCTTCTCTGTAGTCTCAGTAACAAAGACATAAATAGGGCTCTGAAAAGACCCTTTGGAAAGGAAGTCACTAAACTGCCCATTTCCCAAATGCTAAAAAGTGCCACTGAGAACAGGATTAATGTCTGATTCAAGTGTTTCACTCTCTGATTCAACTATGAAGACATACCACTTCTATTTATTCCCTATATTTCTATTAATTTGATTTATATGTCTACAATTTATGTAATTCACAATATTAAGTTTTGTGATAACTGATATTAGAGAGTTTTTTTCACTATCATTTTCTTTCTCAGCCAATGTATTCCCTACCTTGCATCTGTAATATTTGGACTTTACCTTAGATTAATTTATTTTTAAAAGAAGCCCATGATACCGTGTCTTTTTTCTTCTTTTAACTAAATCTAGAGTCATCACTTTCACTAGTCCAGTGTGAAAACTTATCCCGACACCACAGCAATGTATGCAGTTCATCATTTTTATTGGCTTCCATACATCCTTTTGATCACCTTAGACTTATAGCATATTTGAAGCCAGTTGTATCTCCACATAATTTTTCAAATCTCATTAGAATCTAAAAAGGGTATGAAATAAGTTTAGCTAAAATGTAATATAAAATAATAAAGAAGTATTTCTTCCAATGCTTATCAAAGGATCACATAATGGGAAAAATTAGAAACAAGCATTTCTTCTCCAAAAATGTTTTGTTTTTCTAATGAACAAAATAAAATCACAAAACACATTTCATAATTTTTCAAAGATCATAATTTTATCTTTATATTTGAGGTTTGGACAGGGTAGGGACCAGGGCCAGGAGCAGCCCCCGCCTTCCACGTGGATGGATGGAGAGTCCCCTTCACAGCACCACCCAGGCTAGGGGACAGGTATGGGACCAGCCGGCAGAGGACTGTGCCAAGGTCACAGAGCCAGGAGACCCTGGCCCGCAGAGCCCTGGACACCTCGCAAAGGTGCTGGGGACACTAGGAAAGGGTTTTAAATAGCCAAATACAGAAATTGAACATCTGTGTGCTTATAAATTAGTGATGAGCATTACATGCTTTGGTATAAAATGTAAACAGTATTTTCATAGAAAACAGTTATATTCAATTATCATAGATGTAGCTGTGTTCACTGCAGTAGATGTCAGTTTAATAAAGTTTAGACAA
>RJWH01011107.1:0-13632 GCA_004363575.1 Solenodon paradoxus | reverse complement strand
TTTTCTGGGTCCACCGGGAAGAGGACAGAATGACCAGAAACACAGTATACCCCTCCTCTGAAACTGCTGACCCCCAGGCTCATGGAAACCGCTGATCTCATCTCCTCTGCTAACTTAAGAACACTGGACCCCGGATGCTGGGCGCGCAGAAAAGCCAGGCTCTGCCCGCCAAGCTGATGCCCTAATGCACATAAACTAACTCACCTAACTCACTTCTAACTCTCTCTCTGTGTCTCTGTGTGTGTGTGTGTGTCTCTCTCTCATATCTAACCTCTGCAATAAAGTCTTGCCCGAGAAACACTTCAAACTCTGCAATTTCTTTTGCTCAGGGTCCAAGAACCCCAGAGAGGCTTCCAGATCTTTGGGCATCAGAAAGAGTATAAGGTGTTTTCTGAAATTTCCTTTTCTTCTTAAATGCAAATTTGCTTTCTGAATATCCTCTTAAAATAGTCTATCCTTTCTAACTCATTTGCAAGTCCGTCATTAAAATGGTTGATAGCCTCATTAATTCAGGGATATGTCTTAGAGTTTTCATTCTGTTATATCCAAATACTTATTTTTTATGATTTGAAATGTTGTAGAACCGATCACCATTCGTTCCTATTTTGGCAAATATAATTAAGTAGTTCATCGCTTTCTTCCTCCAAAGAAAATTCAGTCTCTCATTGAGACATTCATTTCCATCCCTCCAAATCACAATAGGAATTAAATTTTAATTAATTTGAGAATGATTGAAATTACACAAATAGCAAAAATTGTCCTTCAGAAACAGCTTATCTCTTCTTTTTGTGTCGTGATTTTGTATGACCCCTCTATATAGAGTTTTGTACTTCTATTTTTTTTTAAAGGAAGGGTACAGGCAGGAATGAAGGTGAGTAGGTAGGCAGGTAGAGAGAGAGGAAGAAGAAGGGCTTTATTTATTTTTATTTAATTGTTTATATTGTTCCCCTGGCCCCGGGTCTTGGACCCAGGACCTTGGGATGTATGTGGGACTGCTCCCAGGTGGACTAGACGCTGGGGAATTACTGTAAAACCCAGGCCACCAAGGCACACCCTGAGTTTTGTACTTTTCTTAATGCTGGTCCTCATATTATATTTAGAACATATTGAGATTTGTGTTATGTATAAATTACAGACTGTATGTCTTAATCTGTTCAGTCTGCCCTAATAAAATACTACAGACTGTGTGTCTTATAAACAACAAATTTATTTCTCATAGTTCTAGAGGCTAGGAAGTATGAAATCAGGGTAGCAGTGTAGTCAAATGAGGACCTTCTTATAGACTGCAGACTTGTCATTATATCCTCGTGTGGTAGAGAGATATCGGCCAGCTCTCTCAGGTATCATTTATAAGAGCTTCATCTCATTCAGAGCCTTCCTGACCTAATCACATTCTAAGGGCCCAACTACTGATTGCATCACAATAGGCATTAGGATTTCAAAACGGATTTTGAAGGGCTACAAAGATTCAAAGCTGGACACTATTTGGGAAAACAGTTGCCTTGATTTTTCCTACGTTTTTATCAAGTTCTAATCATAGTACAATATATGAATATATGATCATTAAAAAATCATCATGCTCTCCTCTGTGACTGAGGTCCCTAAGGTACAAGCTATGAAAGCCATGGACCCAAGTTCGAGACCTATGGGGGATGGCAAAAAGTAAAATAATAAGCAAAATTTGTAAAATCATCATTACAAGTAATGTCTTCCTTGAATCTCACTACTGAGTTCCTTTTCTTTCTCAGATTGATACGTATTAGGCAGACCTCTCTCAGATTTACAACTTTGTCTTTACCATAAATCACGCAGTGTTTTAAAATAAAACTTGTATGTATCTTTTTTTGTTTTTAAGGGAAAGTACAGGCAGAAATGAAGGTAAGCAGAGGCAGGCAGGAAGGGAAAGGAGAAAGCAGCACTTTATTTATCTTATTTAGTTATACATCGTGGTTGTTTTCCCAGGCCCCAGAGTGCGAACCCCAGACCATAGGATGCATGTGGACAGCACTAGCCAAAGGCGGCTGACCTAACTGCTCCTCTTCTAGGGCACATCCTGTATGTATCATTTTGCACTTGCTTTTTTTTTTCTGCTCAACAAGTTACTTTGGTTATACTTATAAATCAATGCACATGTATCAATCATACATCTATTAATTACTACACAATATTCCAGAGTATACTGTAAGTTTTGTTAATATCCTCTTAGCGGACATTTAGCTTTTATCCTATCTGACTTCACTACAAATATCAATGCAAATAAATAAAACCCCTTCATGTATGCCTCCTAGGGGACATATGTGAATGTCTCTAGTGTACATACTCAGAAGTGGAACGAGTGGGTCAGAAAATAAGTGCTTTTTAATTTTAATGTATTTTATTAATTGCTCCCCAAAGCGGTTTTAGAAATTTGCTCTCCAGTCGGCAAAATATGAAATCATTTCTTCTTCGCATATCAATCAGTCTCTTCCTCAATATTATTCAACTTAAAACATTTTTTCTCTTTTTTTATAGCAAAGCCAGCATCTTATTACTGAGTGGATGTTAGAAAGTAATGTTATATCAGTTCAGTTTCAGATGATCAATATTTTATTCATTCATTACCACTAATAGAATGTTCTCACTGAGAAGGTGTTTCCTGTATCACCCATAGGCACACTTTATTCTGCACAGAAGTAAACCAATATCTAATGCATGCCTGGTGATATAGGAGTGGCCAATAGGTTCTCATTTAATGGTACTCAAATATGAAGTTTTGTTGTTTTGTTTTTTCTTTAGTAACTTGCCTGATTTGAGTTAGATCAACCACGACAGCAATCTCAGTCTTCTGTACTCAGAGCAATCCTGTTTCCAACCAAAGGAAATTGGCATTTGACCTAAGAAAATTATGCACAACTGAAAATTCAAAGTGTTATGTGATGGCAATCTTACAACATTCTTTCTGTAGGGCAAATAATTCTCGAAAGTCAGAAAGGGGCAAGGTTATGGAGACTTGAGTAGTTCATTCTTATTCATTCCATCGGCATAGGGGCCAAGGAAGGTATTCTTGCTTAATTATTTAAGCAGCAATTGCTAAACGTTCCATTGCTAATTAAATGTTATGCTTTATTGTTTAATGACATTTATTTGTTCTTTTTTTATATTTAGTGACTTTTAAATTCTATTAGTAGTGAACCATTCATTGCTGCAACATAGGAAATATTCAAAATTATATTTTTAAGAGTCACTAACACTTTTTTCATTATCTTTTGTATGATTATCTGTGAGCATCATTTATCTATACATGTTCACACATTCAGAATTATATTTTATGTGGATTTATTAAATATTTTAATGTGGTTTTCATTCTGCCTTCATACAAATTCATGTATAAATAAATGTGTATACATATATATATTCACATACCTTTACATACCTATGCATAGTATGCATAGATGTCAATACATATATATTTACCTATAAAGATGTATGTTACTTTTATATCTACACGTATGCATAGACAATTTCCTGCATCATTACTGGTCTCAAATGGAGGATGGTAAGGTAAAGATGTCAAGAACAGAGCATATAAAACCTAAGGTTTGATTATAGGCTCTGTGACTTCTACAGACTTAACCTCCATGATGCTAAATTTCATACCATCTTATTGTCATTATAAAATGGTAGAAAGTCTTCACTGCTGGTCAGTTATTAAATGGGTTAAGTTTAAATTGTTTTCAATTTTATCCTTGATTTTATATATCCCTTCTGCCAAGGAGTGTGCATTATGCCAAGGTACAGTTACTCTGAGGAACAAAGTTGCATTTTTTTCTAATTTGCTTTCTGGATTGCTGCATAGGGAATTTTCCTTCATCTTCATTTTCAAATATTTAATTGGTTGCATCTGACTATATCTCCTTTAAAATTTTCCCTTGACTTTGATTTGCAAAATAGTGCTTTATTTCTTCTCAGGGAAATTTTCTTCTCTTTATATATATATATATATATTTGCCATTGCTCCATTTCTTCTGTTATTTATTTATCTGTTTTCCTTCAAGGACACACAGTGGATTTGTAGAGTGAATAATCACTGTCTCTTATCCAAAATTGCCTGTTTCAACTCATCTCTCCCTGTTTTCATTTTGTACTTTCCTTCCATCTTCTATATTAAGAGACTTACTCTCTGCCAATCAGATCTGGCTAGTCATATCTTCTAGCGAATTTTTTTTTTACTATTATAGGTTTAGCTCTCTTCTGGATGAATGTATTTTCTCTCACCATTCCCTTTTAAAGTCTATGATCATTTCATTCTGCTTCGTTTTATCTACCAATTAATGATCGAATGGTTTTCATTTGAAGGCATAACTACGTATGCATTTTAAAATTCCAAAAGAGTGGATTAAACAAATAGGATAATTTTAAAGTAATGATGAAATGTCCAACTAAAGTGAAACATCTGATCAAAAATGTAAGGTTTTTGCCTCTGAACAAAGGTCAATTGGAGGAATTCTTTCCATAATATTTGTGAGTAATGACAATTGGGCATTTTTCTGTCTTGATCAGTAAGCGATAATCTAACTTAATGAGACATCTGAAATTCAATAAGAACATTAAAATTATTATCAATTTAATTTCAAAAAATGAATTTGAACCCTTTCTGTGATATATATCTACAATAGATGTATAAATATATAGATATGCCTATTTTAATTTGGAAACTATTATGCGATTGGGAGTCTTGTACAACCCAAAGCAAATGCTGATCATGAAATCAGAGGCTTCTGAAACTCCACTATGCACAGATCACTGCTGATGAGAGTTGGCCCTGCCTAACTGTTTGATGACAGGCGACATATAATTGATGTTTATGCTTCCAACCTCACTCATCAAACCCAGAAGATTTAAGGTGCTGATAAAGCCATCTGGCAATTTTATATATTTGTTAGTGGATTTTGTCCTTTTATTTGAAATATAATAATTTTAACATTTGTATTAGGGAGACTGTAAAAGAACAGAAGGTTCTGTTCACACTTCAGATTTAGAAAGTAACTTAAACTAAAAGTAGAACTCTGTCAAACAAAACCTTGTCTCCAGAGACCACAGCTGGCTGACAGTGACAAGGAAGCAGACACTTGGGTGAGAAGAAGTAGGTTGGGAATAAAGTCAAAATACGTGGTATATGTTGTGAACAAATATATTTGATGACTAGGCTTCAGGCTGAAAAACCCCCAACAGGATGAAAATACAAACACTAATCATAATTTGTGTTTGATTCTTTCTGTATAAAAGTTAATAAACTTCTATGAATCAGAACTAAGGAAATGTTTTAAGGGAAGAAAAAAAGATGAATATTTGAGAGTGCTCAAGATGAAAGATATATTTTACATCACTCTTGAATATGATCTGTTACACTAGTGTGTGTGCGTGTGTGTGTGTGTGTGTGTACAGATATATAGATATATAAAATTTAAGGAAAGTTACAGACAGAAATGAAGCCAAGCAGGTAGGCAGGCAGTAAGAGAGAGGAAGAAAAAGCATTCATTTATTTTATTTAGTTGTTCATCTTGATTGTCCCCCGCAGCCCCCGTCTTCAACCTGGGTCCTTGGCATGTATGTGGCCTATGTCTGGTGGCCTTATCCACTAGGCCATCATGGTGCACCAAGGTAACAAGTGAAGTCCACATACATCCCAAGGATTCAGGTTCGTACCCCAGAGTGGGGTAAGAGGGGAGCAGCCTAGATGAACAAATAAACAAAATAAATAAATGCTTCTTCCTCCTCTCTCTTCCTTCCTACCTGCCTACTTACCTTCATTCTACCTGCACCTTTCCTTAAAAAACAAACAAAAAAATACATCTTTGAAGCAATCATGTATCACCGAAATAAAACAATAAAATTCTAAATAAAATAAATAAACACTTCTTTAAAAAATAAGTCAATCAGCAACAGATGCATTTGTAACAAAAATCTGAGTTACTACTTCATTAAATTCAAATCAACATTTTAAATTCATATAGACCAAATTATTTGGAGTTACACCAATGCTATAGTTGTAAGAGAAAAACAGTTGGGTTTTCCCCCTATATTTACCTTATTTATTAAATGAATTCAGTACACATAGAGCATTGTTTTAATTGATGGTAGTGATACAAATTTTCCATTTTGAGTATTTTGTTTTTAGAAACAGAAATTTAAAATATAAATGTTGGTAAAGATGGTATGTAGATATGACCAAAAATATTACACAAACCAGTAACATTTGGAACATTCTCATGAAATGGAAGACTGAATTGTTCTTTTTTAGAACAATTATTTCAATTTTGAGTGTCACACAATTAGATTCAACAAGTTTGATAATGAATTACGCAAAAACCAGTCTCCCCTCATTTATTTTCTAGCTCTTACACATTAATATTTTACTAAAAAAAGGAAATCAAGTTTAAAGTGAGTTTCATAAATATTTCCCCAGAAATAGCATTGACTTCTGAAAACATACTTGAATTCAGTTAATATTTTCACCTGTTACAGTGAAATCACTGGAGATTAAAGTTGGCCCATAGGTCACCAATCTAATCTTTGCTGAATCCAATGAAATTACTTGAATAAGTTAATTACATTTGATCCAATCAAAGTACATAATATAACCTCAGAACTTTCTTAGCAATGCATATCTGTTTATACATCAGAATATATAGTATACTGACATGTCTTCTTTTTTCTTCAGGAGCAAACCTGCTAAAATTAAATCCTAAAATGCTATTTTAAAATGTCTGTTTTATAAAGAAGCACCTGCATAACAGATAAAGTGTAAGAAGCAGGAAAGTCCGTCTAATGAAAATTAGAACATCTTAAGAACATTTACAAAATCCCAGATCAGTGTCAGAAGACATGAAAATTACCTTTCACTCAATCATTGATGTGAATATCAGTTCTGGAATCTCTATGATTTATCAAGCATATTACATGAGGAAGTAAATAGTATGGTAATCAATTAGTGATTTTTATCAATAGGTTGCCTACCATGAAGCTAATTTAAATTTTTATCTTTAGGGCCAACTCCCTTCAAACAAAATAAAAATAAATCTATTTGTTCCAGATTGTATTTCTAAATTATAAATTACTTTAGCAGCCAGTAAATTTAGGCCATGATACTTAAAAAAAATAATTTTTCAAAAGGTAATAATATGAAAAAGTTAATAAAGAACAAGATTTTAATTATGTGAAATAAAATTTAAGAAGTCAATCATTCATCTTTCTTTAAGTCAGAGAAATTATAAAATAAAATGGCAATTCCAAAAAAAATTTCCTAATGAACATGTACAGAGGTAAGAAGTCCCAGGTTCTAGTGAAGAGTTGAAAGAATTGAATTTGCTTTCATCCCACTTCACGCCTCACAAAATAAATTGTTTATCTTGATAAACATTTCTCTTACCAAAGTAGAATGTGTTATTTGGAAAGACTGTACTATAATATGAAAGTCTAATGCATATATTATAGCTATACTAAAAATTTTCTAAAAATCTGCTATTTTCTTTTAGAAAAGAAAATAACCGGATTAGGGGAAATTATAAAATAAAGCATCTGAAGGGCAGGAGAGAGGGAAGGAGGGAGGGAGGGAGGAAGGAATGAAGGAAGGATTGAACGAAGGCTTGTCATTACAGATAATCAGTCCACAATGTAAAATCACTGCATTCCATTCAATCTGACATTGCTTTATACAGAGGCAAATATCCAGAAATATCCAGCCAGCTGAGTCAATCCTTTTAAGTAGGTAATAAAAATTTCCGTGAATGCTACAATACAGTATTATGTAAAGCTGAGAAGTGTAGTCCTCCTGTGTACTCAAGAACAGGAAAATGAATATGGATTTGACAACTACCTGGCATGATCTCTGTTATAACCATCACGAGAATAGTATCTTTCTTAAACTGTCACATTCAGTTTTCATAAAAACAGTGTGAGATAATGATTGTGGTACATGGATAAGGAAACTGAGACTTAGAAAAGTCATTTCATTTACATGGATTCAAACAGCAAGTAAATGCCAATACTGAATTTATTACTTCACACACACACACACACACACACACACACACAGAGGTGTGTGAGTATGTTATATATAGAGTTTAGAAACACTGTTTCAGACCCTCCAGTAAGAATGTTAGCTATTAATACATATAAAAATAGTTATTCTCGAAGATAAATCCCAAAATGTTCCATATTATTACCATAAAATAGAACTCTAAAATCTATTTTGTGATTATGAAACATGTAAATTTCTGATACATACTGACATCAGAAATCCATCATAATATGAAGATTTATACTTTTTAGTTAATTTTACTTGTTCTTTTAACTTTAGTCATCAAATATAACAATTTTTAATTTTTTTTTCCTTCCTGACCCTGAGTCTCGAACCCGGATCCATTGACTATGCCCTAACCATCTGAGCCACAAGGCTACACCCAATATTTGAATTTTAATTGATTAATTTAGTTCTTTAGGTGTCATAGATGTTTTTAACTGCCTGGAAAAATTAAAGAATAATTAGTAATTAAGCACTATTTCCAGTAACAGTAATAAAGCTTTCAAAGCAGTAAACCAAAATAAGGTTGATGATGAAATTTGTGTTTTAACAAATACACTTTAAAAGAGTGAAAGAGATGATGCGCCCTGGTGGAATAGTGGTTTGGACTGTCACCTCCAGTAGAGCATGGTCCACATGCATCCCAAGTAGCCCAACAGGATTCACCTCACGGGGCTAGGGGTGGGAATAGGGGGGATTCAACAAATTTGATAAAGATGAACAGCTAGGTAAAAAATAAAAATGCTTGTTCCTCTCCTGCTGCTTGCCTACTCGCTTTCATTCCTGCCTGCATCTCTGTAGCTTTCCTTAAAAAAAAAATAAAAAATTACTTAAAGAAAGTAATAGCCATCAACCAAAATCCCCTTGGCATTTCAGAACTAGATACTCTAATCTAAGAAGTGAAATTGACATAAATAACCATTGCTTTTGTCTCACGTTGATAGATTGTTTAATGTCACTTTTGTCACCTGAACACTGACTGACCTTACAGCCCGAAGCTATAATTTCTCAATGATTTTTTGCCTTAGCTTTTGAATGGGTTTTTGTCATTAGCCATAGAGCCTAATTTTATGAATACAACAAGCCAAAGAGGAGGTTTGAAGTGTAATCACTCTTTAGTACGGTGATGGTCCCTTTCACTTTGCACAATTACATGGCTCTCTAGTGTGAAATTTTAAAGGTATCTATTTGCTCTACATAGTACTTTTTCTGTTATTTTCTTGTGGAAGGATATATGACATGATGATTAAGTTGATATTCTGGTTAAAACAATTAACATAAATTTTATGCAGGAATGACTAATTTCCAAGAGAATGTGATTTAATACAATAATGCCAACTATAATTGAATGTGTAATGCTATTAAACAATAGATTTGCCTATTTTCAGATATGTATTGAATATTGAAGTATATTATCAATATATTGAATACTCAGAATAGGGATACCCTTCACAAGAGAATTTATATAATTTAGTAGCCTCGTGTTGTTTAAATTAAGTCTCAGTATATTATATCCTATTAGCCTATTAGCACTGTTGTCAATTATATTGTGCAAAATAATTGAATGGAAATCTAATTTGTGGGTTTCTGTTATTGTTACATCCTAGCAAAGTCACTACAAAATAAAAGATTATAAATCATCCTTTTCTTATTACGTTAGCCATTTAATGCTTTTTAGTTCAGGCTAAATAATCAAATCAAAAGTTTAACTACAGGCAAACAAATCATTTTAATCTATATAAACATTGAAGTCTATGAGATAGTCTGGGAAAAATAATAAGTTAGGTAATGTCGGATCTATATGATGGATACTTTTATTTTGTAAAAGTAGTATAGCAAATTATTTTAAATATTTTGAGTTAAAAGGGTTACTTATTTTTAACTTGCTGCAATTCATTAAAAAATACCGCCTCCCCAGCTACATATACAAAACGCAATTCAAACAATGAATAAATCTTATTGGCTAAAATGAATAATTCCCCATTTGCAAAAGCCATCAAAAAAGAGAATTTTGAGAATTTGAGAGACTCTTTAAAAATATGATCACATGAATGGCAGGCAAAGGAAGAAATTGTAGTTTCTATTGTATGCATTAGTCCAAAGACATTCTTTGTTTCTCATGAAGAAGTTTTATACATCACTGGACCATATCATGAACTAGTCACATTTAATTTAAGAAAAATAATTTAACCATAACAGGAACTACCCCTATAATACTCATGTGCCAAACTTAAAAACGTCCACATATTGCTTAAGAGCAGTATTGTGTTTATGGATAGCAGGAGACTTGGACCCATGCAGTATTCTATCATTGTGATTTAAATTTTAATCTTCACAAACTGCTTTTCAAGCAGTGAAAGCAATTATACATTTTAATTCTCATGAGACTCCCCTCAGTATACGTTAGGTGCATTCATTGTAAGAATGGGTATTATTATCTTATTATCTGGCATGCATGCATAAGCCTAACGTGGTATAATAGTTAATACATTTCTATTGTTTGAAATCAATGTTTTAAATTAATTTATCTACTAATAATTACATATAAGTGGCATCATGGATAGGTTAGTTTATTTACATAACCTGTCCTTGATCACAATATAGATGTATCTATAGATTTACAAGGAAAATCAATGAATTCATCATTCTTTAGGCTATTTAATTGTGGATAAATTTAAAAATATCAACATCATTACTAATTCTGTGTGGCATTTTGTCATCCATTTAACTATGTATTTATTGTGGATGAATGAAAAGACAGTGCTTTATTCAGTAATATTAACATTGATGGAAAAACTAACTCACGGATTTTATGACCTCATGAAAAAAATTACTTAAAAAATGCTGTATGATTTAAGCATCCTTGCTGAAGAAAATATCATAAACATTTTTTTCCTTTAAAGGGTTAATTCAGTGAGATCAGAAAGAATGCTAAAAATCTCAAAATGAATCATAAAAGCCTTCACTAGTAAGTTGTTTATAAAATCTTATCATGTATATAATGATATTCTATACCTTTTTTGCTTTAGCCAGCAATATACAATATTCTCATTATAAACGTGCAGGAAAGGAACATGTATATTATGAAACAATCACAATCTTAGAAGCTAAGTGTTTTTCTTTTTAAAAATAGGGGAATGGAGTGAAATCAGTGAAAATGGTGGAATAGAGAACTCTAGAAACCTATTCTACAACAAAAACATCTAATAAACTGTCAGAATCTGTCAGAAACAGCTTTATTAGAATTCTGATCATTAATCATAGGTTTACAACAACCAGAGCCACCACTTAATTAAGAAAAGGCAGCTAAATCTTGGTTGGAGAATTTTTTCGCATTTTTATCTACCCACACCTGACTTCCCCTATCAGCAGTGACCTTGCAACCTTGAGGATGGGAGCCCACTTTCCAGATATGGATTCCTCATTCCAGGGCAGAAAGTACCTTGTTCCCAAGGTATTGTGGTTGTTTTGGCCTATATAGTAACTCTCCGAATGATGAGCTCTAAGAAGTACTTCTTTAATTTCTTCTAACTCAGAACTCTTATGGGGCAGAGGTATTTCTTGGGCGGGTATTTGGCAAAGATATTTAACAATAAATATATTATCCACTGGTGCTTAAGGAAAGGAATAATAGTTGAGGCACACAAGAGACACACCAAAAAGCATGGGATATAACGTTGAAGATAGATACTGTTGGCAAAAGGGCCTTTAAAAAACTACCATATATTCTTGGGAAAATAGAAAATCATGTGAACATCCAGGGCTAAATACTGCCCAAAAGTATAGCAGGGAGACCTTAGTCTCTTACCTCAGGTTCACTGTTAGGCTTGGTGTAGTAAAAGTATAAGCAAAATTGTAAATTGCTCAAATGATTGTAGAAAGCATGTTTCAACATAAACACAGAGAGTCCGCCTGCAAAGAATGGAAGGGTTTTCTATTTTGGCTCGATGCTTTAAGGAAATCTGTCTAATGACTAGCTAACCAATAAGGTAGTTGAAAAAGAGATGTCAGTGGTCACATAGGAAAAAGAACACAAATCTTCAAAAATCAATCCAGAAAGTTCAAACAAACAAAGAATGAGAAGCAAAAGTAAACTGTGAATGGAGGATGAAATTGATTTTAAATTGACATAATATCATATTAAAAATAGTTTTGAAAAAATGGATCATGATGTATGGAATGAAAAAAGAAAATATGAAAAAGAAATTAATAGAAATCATCTAGGAGGAGGCCCAAACATTGAACTTACCAAAGACTTTGTCATCTCTTTTCAGTATTTTCACAGAGATAAAGGAAATGAATGTATAAAGAATGGAAGGTAATTATGAGAATGGTTTCTCACCAAATAGAGAATATCAGCCAATATAGAGAAATTATAAACAGGAACCACAGAGAAATTCTAGAGCTTAAAAGTAAAATAAAAGAAATGAAAAATACATGAAAGAGAGTCAACAGCAAATCTGAGCAGGCAGAAAAAGATTCTAGATAAATGAGAAGATAGGTTAATTGAGATAATACAGGCTGAAATGGGAAGGAAAAAAATTAAGAAACATGAACAGTGTCTAAGAGGCTTGCGGAACACCATCAAGCATAAAATCATATATATAACAGGAACCTGAGAAAAAGAAAAGAGAGAGAGAAAAGGGGGAAGAATGAAAATTTGCAGATATAATGAAGTTTTAGTTTCTGCCCAGTTTGTGAGGAGTGTGGAAGTCATTCACCTTAACAAGTAAACAGCTTGACAAACTAAAAAAGACATAAATATTCTTAGATCTTTCAGAGAAGTGGGATCGCAGGGCAAATAGACAGTTCCTAAGAAACAATGCAAACAAGAAAAAGGATGGGCCCTGGGGGAGTAGCAGTTGGATCAGTCACCTCATAAGGACCAAAGTCCACATATATCCCAAGAACCTGAGTTTGTATCCGGTGGTAACAACCAATGTGAGCAATTAAATAAAAATAAAGTATAATACTTCTAACTCCTCTCTATGCCTGCCTGCCTGCCGAATCGACCTCATTCTTGCCTATACCTTTCTTTAAAAAGAGAAAACAAATGAAAAAGTGAGGATTTAAAATGCTGAGAGAGAAAAAAACACCAATCAAGAATTCGGCATCATGCAAAATTATCCTTCAAAAGTGAAAGAGAAAGAAAGACTTTCTCAAACAGACAAAGAGAGATTGAGAGATAAGACCACATTCTAGGCCAGAAATTTCAACTTAAGAAATTTTGAAAAAGATACAATTTCTGACCAGATGATAATGGAATTAAAGTAAAAGTCGGTAACAGAAATATAAGTAGAAAATCACCCAAACTTGGAGATTAAACAAAACGCTACGAAATAGCATGAATTTAAGAAGAAATTTCAAGAACAAAATGAAAAAATATTTTAACTAAATGTGATGAAAATAAAGCATCAAAAACTCTGAAGGGTTTTGTTTTTTGTTTTGTTTTTTCTGTACGTGGACTATAGGTAAAATGAGTATTTTGCAAAATGGGTTCAAATGCATGGAAAAGGGCACAGAATACCTGGTTTTCCTCTGACAATGGAAATCTCTTTCCAGATCATGCA